>CM060890.1:10547500-10555000 GCA_030762935.1 Hymenopus coronatus
CATACAATCTTATTAACAGAACAATAAATGTTACATTCTGGAGCCGATTCTGTGTGGCTATAGGGACATATAGACTTATAACCATACAATCTTATTAACAGAACGATAAATGTTACATTCTGGAGCCGATTCTGTGTGGCTATATGGACATATAGACTTATAACCATACAATCTTATTAACAGAACGATAAATGTTACATTCTGGAGCCGATTCTGTGTGGCTATAGGGACATATAGACTTATAACCATACAATCTTATTAACAGAACGATAAATGTTACATTCTGGAGCCGATTCTGTGTGGCTATATGGACATATAGACTTATAACCATACAATCTTATTAACAGAACGATAAATGTTACATTCTGGAGCCGATTCTGTGTGGCTATAGGGACATATAGACTTATAACCATACAATCTTATTAACAGAACGATAAATGTTACATTCTGGAGCCGATTCTGTGTGGCTATAGGGACATACTTGTTATTCGTATGGTTTTATTTCCCGCACTAATGCTGTTGATAATGATTAAATTGCAAGTGAGAATGCCAACTTATGATCCATCCATAGCAACAATATTAATAAGTACCTCAAATTAACTATATCGCGCGCGCAGAAAAAAAAAAGTAATTATTGACAAGTTTATAATAACGTTGTATAAATAGTTTTACTCATGTCATATAGGATTTAGTATTTGTCTTTCGTCAATTTAGATTTAAAGCTCTCTTCCCTACCAAACGGCGCATTAAAAGCGGACATTAATAAAAGTTATATTTTGCAGAAATATTTTAGTAGCCCAAAAATTCGCAAATCGCCTTCATCAAAATTTGATCGTAAAAAGCGGATTTTTGTGGCCCAATCTGATGGGGGGATACTATTTCTCTGCACCAAACCTGAAACAATTAACCTTACTCATCAACAATTGCAGCTGATATTGTTCCAAGTGTTTGAACACCGACAAAATAGCAGACGTTTAAAGCTCAAATATGCTTTCCGAGGATGCGAAACATGAATTGAATATCAAAAAAAGAGTAGACACACAGACCTAATTGCCAACTTTAGCAGCTGGTATAATGATGATGGTTGGCAACCTTGTGCATAAGAACAAACCGCAGAATCCGGCAGCGGAATTCGTTAAAAAGGAGTGCGTGGCTTACGTTTGGGAAGGACAGAGAAGGTAGTGTTACATACACAAACTCACTCACGCACTCACTCACTCACTCGTGCTGTTCATCTAAATATTTAAAACGAGCAGAGGTGGCAGGATCAATATGAGAGAAGCTGGCTGGACCAAACTAACGACCTGGCTACTGAGCTTTAAAATGACACGTGCTACACCTCAACATAATATGCTTTCTGTTTCCCTTTAAATGAGCGGTAACGTTTACCAACTCATTCGAGCTTTTAAGTTCCTAGAGTAGTTTATAATAACTGGTAAAATTTTTAGGTATAATTATAAAAGTTTGGTGTGTTCCATTCACATGACTTTCTCTACGTCGCTTTAACAAATTATGGTTTAAAAGCATATCCTTCTAACTACTAATGTCTGCTTTATCGAGATAAGCATGAGCAAAACTTGTCTTAATCACTTGCTTTCTTGTAAGTAGAAGGAAAATAATGGAATACGCTATCTAAAATGATAGTCAAATCTTTTAAAAGCCGGTTGCCACGCAAATAAAATCCGTTTCATGCAGGACCAAGAGTTTACAACTTTCAGCATGAAAAAAAGTTTTAAGTATTTAAAATCTGAAACAAATAACAAGCAATACCTCAGAAAGGTCAATTTAACTAAAAATACGTATACTACATAAATTGTGTGTTTTAACCTGATTTTCATTTTCTGTGCAGTAAGTTTTTGTCTATCTCTTACGGTTTGCCAGTTACGTAACATTCAGCAAAATTCATACAGAATAAAGAGATGTTTAGAGGATATTCCCAGAAAATTCTAAATGTACATTTTATTTGTCATGTAAATATCTATAATATACGGTATTTTAATCAAAATTAAAAGTCACATTTCAGAAAATCAAAATTTCCAAATTTTTTGCATGTATAGGGTAGCTTGGGGTGGGGGGATTTTTCACAAAATCTTCGTGTAGCATCTCTGGAAGATACTAAGCGTAAATACCAAGTTTGGTATTTTATCGACCTTTCGTTTTTGAGTTCACAGACACACGGACACACACGGACCTTTTTCTGAAAATGATTTTTTTGGACACAGGGGGCCTAAAACGTTTTATTTGCCTGAAATTTCGGTATCAAAATTTTGGGTGGAATGCAATACCTTTTCTGTGCACTATGTATATAGTACGTGTAGATAAAGTAAAAATTGAACTTCAACGCTTCAGTTAAAATGAAGATACCTTTCTGTCAATACGTCTCTCTGTCTCTACCATTAAGCCCGACATTGATAAATATGTGTCGAGAAAAGATCTCAGCGTTTAGCCGCCAAAAAAAAGTTTGTAATGTGAAAGCAAGACTGCAAGTCCTATTTTAGTCAGTCCGCCACTGTTGCAATTTACATGCCGAATAAGTCTTGATAACTACTCTAGGTGAAATGGGGAGGAAGTTATACGTCCCCTCCATTTACTGCTACCCGGGCTGTCATTGTTAGTTTTAATCCTTATAAACTTATCTATGTTCCTATAAATACTTGGTTAGCATTTCTTTTTCATATACTTCCAAATGCCTTGTGGTGTAAGTATATGAAAAGCATTCAGCTTATGGTGGCTGCATGTATACCAGACCTACTAATCAAACAGCGAATAAGTTCAGGAAAACACTTGCAGTTCCTTAGCCGAGATACTCTTTTTTCACAATATTTCTCGAGCTTCAATCATAGAGGTTGTCCAAGCACCGCTGGAGACGGCGTTCCAAAAACGGCGTACGCTGAAAAGTATTGTATATCGCAAAGTCATTCACGAATAAACAGGACGAGACACCTTGGGAACACATGGACTTTATTGCTATAGCAAACCGCGTGACTCTCAGTACCGAGTCCTGCGGTACTCCGTTCTCTTGACTATAAAGATTAGAAATACCGAGTCGACCCTTACTCGGAAAACGTTGTCCTGCATAAACTCCTGAATGAAAAACGAAGGCATCTTCGAATATTCCAACTGTGGAGGGAACGTATTATCCCCGTTTGCCAACACGTATCATAGGCCTTCTAGAGGTCAAAAAACATCCCAACTGTTTGCTTGTTTGTCAGAAACACGTCAGAAATCTGAGTTGACAACGAGACAAGGCGGCCAATTGCTGAACGACGTCTCGAAGACTACATTGGATGTTGGTCAGAAGATTGTGGGATTCCAACCAGTAAACCAACCGTCCATTGATAATGCGTTCCATCACCTTGCATACGCAACTGGTGAGGAGAATAGGACGGTAACTGGAAGGAAGTTGACGGTCCTTTATAGGTTTCAAAATAGGCATTATGGTGGCCTCTCGCCACTGAGTTGGAAAAGTGGAATCAACCCAGACACGATTATAGACCTCGAATAGCAAAGCCTTACCTTCAAGAGGGAGATGTTGAAACATTTGGATATGGATGCCTTGCGGAGCGGGTGCAGAGTTTCGCGAAGATGAAAGTGCGTGTTCTAGCTGCGTCATGGTGAAAAGGCTATTATAGTGTTCAAGGTTTCCAGAATGGAAGACGTACCCTTGAGATTCCAGTGTAGGGAGTCCCTGAAAAACCCGGAGGGCACGTTTGCGAGCACGAATGTTAGTGCGGCATTCATCTGTCTACCAAGGGACAGGAAAACCATGAGAGTGGCCAGTCGATCTTGGAATAGACTGCTTAGCAGCAGAAAGAATGGTAGCTATGAGGTGTTGAACAAAGGAATCGTGCTCACTGCAGTGAAAAACAGCAAACGGGAATAAAGGTTCCAGTTGGCTTTAAAAGTCGCCATACATATTTACAATTCGCAAATGAATTTCTGTAAGTGTTCTTCTTTTACGAACAATTTTATCGGAGCACGATACTCGAAGTACGATACATTTTCAAAACAATGCGCACTTCCACTGCTTCAAAAAACTGCCTAAGTCAACTATGAAATGACTTGTAAAATTATGGAATTTTGTAGTTTTACATAGGAAATAATAACATGTGTACTAACGTAAGGGAAAAAATCCTGCAAGTAGTGCCGCGATCTTTGGATGAGGCCGAGAACTTTTCAGACCACCCTCGTATAGTACTATTCCATTTTCGTTATTTGGAATTTATAATAATGGCTTACTATGCCATAGCTAAACACAGTAAATCTCTTACTTGTAGTTAATAGGCACAGTAAGAACCTAAATTTACATTGTTGATTGTCATATAGAAATTAGAGAGCTGATATTAGGCACTGTAACTTTGAGTAAAGCCAAAAGCTAACAACTTATTTAGAAACTGAAATTAATATTTTAAAGGTGAAAAACCAGTGTCACCATACAGTGGTGTCATGACTGAAACCACAGGTAGATATATAATAACAAACGAAAATATTTCAACTTTTAGATCATGGCAAAGCAGCCCGGAAAATTTAGATTAAAAAACTTCCTTCCGTTATGCATATCTTAGGTGGCAGAATGTCACAAGCCAAAGATGAATAAAAGTCTAGTGTACCAAATTCGGCTATTTCTTGAGAACATGGGTTGTTATTTACTATACAGGCTTCTTTTAATTCAGCACCAAGTGTTCTTATATGCGGAAAATAAACACAAAGTATTAGTTTACAGTCACTAACGTTACCAAACATGCATTTTGTATAAATATATACAAACATATGAATGAAACTGCATTTATGAAAAATAACAGGTAGTTATGAAGCCTGAATTTTTTTATTTTTTTTCTGAGGGAATCTCCACTTTTCAGCGGTTACCCTTAATTCCCATTCCACCTGTACCTACCATTTCAGTCTCCTTCAACCAATTCTCTCACATTCATTATCTGCAATATTTCAGTCTTCGAAAATGTTCTACGCCCAGGAGACGATGTAGTAGAATATTTGGCGATCTTGTCTAATACTTCCTTCTTATGTGACAATACTACTGGAGTACTCGGTTCTCAAATATTTCAATGACTTATTTTCCATACCCGTTATCCATTCTAATGACTTTATTCCCTCTTTTCACTCACCTGGACACTCTGGTAAACCTCGTTCCATGCATTTTAAGTGTTGTATGGTGCGTTTTTGACATTCCAGCAAATCCTGCCTTCTAGCTCACATGTCAATATACTTTCAACTATGATCTGAGGAATTCTCGTTTTTCTTTTCATCTCAAGTTTTTATTTGTTTGAAAAGTGCACGATAGCCTCTTTGCTGCCTTAGCAGCAGCTAGACAATTCTGATACAATCTCTAAATTAATAATAAATATATGAAAATGAACAAAAGAATTCTCCTTACGGTATCATATCCAAAGGGATGTAATGAGAGTACAAAAAATTGTCTCCAATTGGGAACGAATTACATATTTATTTATGATTTGTATCATAATATTATGAATTAATAGAAAGCCGTCTGGGCTAAATCAATCCATCATTCGTATATACCAACAACATTCCGATTTTTGCTATATTTTGAACAAGAGTTTACTCAACTTTGAATGAACTACTTTGAACGTCGAGAAACCAAACAAGACTATCAGGGGACACCAGGGGTTTTAAAACTTTTATGAAACAATTTGTAATATTATTTGACCTGGTACTTTTAACAATCCGATTAGCTGCTAATATAATGGATATTCCAGTCAGCAAATATTGCTTCAAACATGCACCTTCAAATGAATTTGATTGCGCTCGCACATTTCAGCTTCGCGTAGCCCCATCTTGGTTTGCCACTCCTAGTTTGAATATTCCTAGATACTATTGCCTATCACTTTGCTATGCCCCCTTGTGACGTCTTAGACCGTCACAGTATTACAATTACTTCGCCTAGGGGCTATAAGACAGTTTGGTAGTAAAAATTGCTATTAGTAAATTAGAACCAGCTGAACAATTCAATACTACTCTCCCGTTCTCCGTGCGGTTGCTCTGACCATTGAGCTGTGACAACTTGCCGGTATGCCATTCAATTTTCCAACTGAATATATGTGTTTTACTCGGTTCAACCAACCAGTACATCTCACTTCAGAGAACCATCAGAATGGCGACTTACCATCGTAAGTACTTAGTATCCAGGTAATATTCACTAAGTTCACGCCAACATATAAGCTATTTTATTGCAATGGTAATGCTCCTTCTCTCTTACATATATGTAAGCGGGAGAGCGGGAGAACCATGTTCAATTCCCGGTTGTGGCATTGCATTCTTTCAACTGGTTCTAATTTACTAATTGTATCCCAGTGTACCTTTCAATATATGTAAGAGAGAAGGAGCATTACCAGTATAATGAAACGTTGCTATGCTAAATTAATTTGCTGCTGTAAAATTGTAAAACTGGACTTCATACTATTAGTTTAAGTTGCATTACTGCATTTCAGGTCGTAATATAGGTTCCATTACAGGTTGGTAAGTAAGGGCATTGCTTACTGAGCGTTAGTAGGTATATGAGCTGGAGATCTGGGAGGCGTACCTTTTGGTGCTGGGCTGCGCAGCGACGACTGGTCCTCTCTCTGGCGTTGCAGAGTTGAAGTCGATTCTCGACGCTCCTTGGCTATTTGTGGACTCAGCGACGAACAATTGAGATTTATTTTATATTTTGCTCAGGAATTGAGCGGCGATGATCTCAAGGGGACGGTACGGGAAATTAACTTAAAATAAGCGTCGGCACTTTTCGTTCAGTCAAAGGTTTATTTCCCTTCACAAGCGTTCCCGAAAAAGTTCCTGGCGCCTTTGTGTTCCGGTGATTTCCCTCGAACAAGTGCATAGTGAGCACAAAGGTAATTAGAATTTACGCGGCGACAAGTGCAACTCTTACGTGTAGAATAATTGTAAACACTTCAACTTTCTACCATGGCCTCCTTATTTATTGCGTCGCAGGTTCCGCGTGACATTACATTCCAACTGCGTGAATCACAATAATAACCTTACTGTTTTGAGCGGATTCTTGTTTTGGGCGTCACAGGTTCCGAGCGTAGTTATATTCAAGTGCCTGAAAATTAGAGCAAATACTCTACATTTATAGCAAATCCTACCCACGCGCAAAGCTCTCAACTTGTAATCTGATTAGCCCATTTTGGCGCCGAAAGTAGCTTGGTGTGCGCTTCTGCCGTGACGTGATTAATTCTAATTGGTCAATGCGTCTTTCACATGATTCTTGACCTAAATTTCCTCGTGGTTCCCCTGTTTATATGTCACATCCACTTTCTTTTTCGGAGACGTGACTACATAATAACGTCTTTCTTTACTTGCAATATACAAAGAAATAGCGTAAACAACTTAATTCATCGCTTGAGAACTCTAGGGTTGAAGTTAGAAAACGCTTTCCAGGAACAATCTCTCTGAACGTTCAATATACAATAAATACATGATATTTTACTTAGTAATTAACTTAAACAATTTAATCAATTAAAA
>CM060890.1:10560000-10612500 GCA_030762935.1 Hymenopus coronatus
TCGCTGGTTCAAACCCGGCGGAGGACGATGAATTTTTTCGGGTGTAAAAATCCTTAGGAAGGGAAGTAAAGCGGTGGGTCGTAGATTTACGGCACGTAAAAGAACCTCGAGCCTGATTGAGAGGCCTCTGAGCAAAATTAAGGGGTCTTTCACACACAATTTAGAATGGGACGCTGAGAACAGGTAAAGAGCGTCCATAAACATTTCCAAGTTGTATTTTCTCGAGAGAGCTTCCTGACAAAGCGATAAACTGCCTATGGATAAGATAATAGTTGGGCCATGCACCAAAATTTGTGAACAGCGGGAGACTGAACATACAATCTTACAATATCAGAACTATAAGCAGAAAGTTTGTCTATGTCCATCTTATGCCTACTGGAAATAGCTTCAAGAATTACTTTCAATCGATCCACGCCAGATATTTCTGTTGATGCTTCTGAGTCTGCAAAAACTCTTCTGCTGTATTTTCATTATTGCTATTTCCATGGCCTGTTTTGGAACATCTACTATTAATTCTAATCCATTTCTAAATTTCTCTTTAGAATTTGTCTTTTTTCAGCTCTTAAATTATTTTTCCTCCTTTGAACGTACTTGCCACGAATTAGGTCCTGGAGTATAGAGAAGCCGAACTTGGGAGCAACAGTGTTTAATTCTTTGGATTTTGACAAGTCATTGAAGTCTTTAGGGTACTTACAAATGTAGCATTTCAGTGTCGATGCTGTCTCTGGTGCTACCATGGTCAGAAGCAATGTATGTTTTATGGATAAGTCACCACCTTTTCTTGAAATCCTTGCCTTTTTTAATGTTTCAATTTGACTGTTGATGTAACTAATTAATTCATTAGTAACTCAGCTGTTTCAAGAATAAATGTAATTCTTATTGGTCTACAATAGCGAGCTGATGATGGTGTAGGATTTTTTTGTAAATACTAAGCTCTTTATTTTTGCAACTGATAGGTTGAAGAGGCACTAAATCGACTGAAAATTGTTAACTTCAGAATCATGATTGTCCTCAAATGCTTGTTTAAACTGCACTTGCTGTGAACCATCACAACCCCATTTATAAATAGGTTCAATTAATTATATATGTCATCATTTGGAAGATTGGCCGCGCCGTGGCCGAGTGGTTAGACCATTCGCCTCTCACCTAGACGGCCCGGGCTCGATCCCAGGCGACCGCATGTGAGATTTGTGGTGGACAAAGCGGCGCTGGGCGAGTTTTTCCGGGTTCTCCGGTGTCCCCCGCCATCGCATTCCGCCGGTGCTCCATCTTCATTCATGTATCATTAGTGTCTCCGCCTGCGGGCGTTAAACACTACAAAAAAAAATGGAAGATTGCATAGAACCTTCTCCAAACATAATAATCGCTCACTGACATGGTTGAGTAAGGCTTGAAGTTTCATCTTCGCATGTGGCGCTGATCTGATATTGCTCCATCACTACTTTTCGTTTGGATTTCATATCATCCACTAGTATTTTAGTTAGGTAAGGCGCGATTTTATGTAAGTGATTAAATGCACTATTTTTTGATTGAATGTGAAAGCAATGAAGTCAGAATAATGTTTAACGCGAATTTATAACCAGGGTGCTGAAACTCCCCAATATCAAGACTCTGTAATAACCTCATATAACCCATTATGAGTTTCGCACCCATAACATTAAACATCTCACCAAAAATATGACGTAATAAAAGTTGAGAGATGACTACAAAAATATTTTTCGCCTCACGTAAATCGAGCTATTTCTTTCGTCAATATTCGGAGTTATTCTTTTTTCTTAGCTTACATGTTACAGTCTGCTGGCTGCTGTTCTGAACATTTGAACATATTCCTTAATATATGTAAATTTCAAGAATTTATTATAATTGCTTTATTAAATGACTTAAGTGGTTTGGAAGCAAACAATAAAAAGTTTAGAGATTAAGATCTATGTAATATCCACGTTTTAACATCAATGATTTCTCACCTGAAAAAATTGTTTGCAAAAACAGTGAGCGAATAATTAATCATTGTTTACCCTATATTTTATTAATATTTCATTAAGACATTGCAAAGTAATATGATTAGACCTTAATTTTGGCTCTGCCTTGCTTTTCTAACATTGTAATACATGCTGAAGATGGCCCTTTACTGTACGAAGGCAGAAACTTTTCTGTTCCCCCGTAAACTACTGAAAAGATCGTCCCATCTATTGCCATCTTCGTAAAGTTTACTTGCTCACACCTACCGAAGAAGACATACATCATCATTATTTGTAAATCGTAGTCTGGTAAATTATTTTTCTGCAGTTTTTTTATGGTTTTAAGAAACTGTTATTCATTGAAATGGATTTAAATGCTGGTGTAATAATGAATAAGTTAAATTAATTTAAGCAAAAAATTCTGTAACTGTAATTGTTGATTGACACGGTTGCATTATTCTTGTGCATATGATCACAGGTGGTCAAATGCGTCATTGCAAGCAGTTAGAGCAAATGTAATTGTTGATTGACATGGTTGCATTATTCTTGTGCATATGATCACAGGTGGTCAAATGCGTCATTGCAAGCAGTTAGAGCAAATGTAATTGTTGATTGACACGGTTGCATTATTCTTGTGTCATTGCAAGCAGTTAGAGCAAATGTAATTGTTGATTGACACGGTTGCATTATTCTTGTGTCATTGCAAGCAGTTAGAGCAAATGTAATTGTTGATTGACACGGTTGCATTATTCTTGTGCATATGATCACAGGTAGTCAAATGCGTCATTGCAAGCAGTTAGAGCAAATGTAATTGTTGATTGACATGGTTGCATTATTCTTGTGCATATGATCACAGGTGGTCAAATGCGTCATTGCAAGCAGTTAGAGCAAATGTAATTGTTGATTGACACGGTTGCATTATTCTTGTGCATATGATCACAGGTAGTCAAATGCGTCATTGCAAGCAGTTAGAGCAAATGTAATTGTTGATTGACACGGTTGCATTATTCTTGTGCATATGATCACAGGTGGTCAAATGCGTCATTGCAAGCAGTTAGAGCAAATGTAATTGTTGATTGACATGGTTGCATTATTCTTGTGCATATGATCACAGGTGGTCAAATGCGTCATTGCAAGCAGTTAGAGCAAATGTAATTGGATATGAAATTAATGACGTTAAAATATCGTTTAACGCAGATTTCTAATCAGGGTGCGAAAACTCCCTAATATCCAAATCTTACCCGGGGGCTATTATTTGTGGGCTCATTACTTTCGCTTAGTGTAGCGAAACTCTTAGGACATAATATTCAGTCTAAAATTGATGAAAATGTAATGCCACACCACGGATCTCGTGGTTTCTCTAACCATTGACCTGCCATGGCAACATACCGACCACCAAGAGAGCTCAGATACTTTGAGATGACGTACCAGAATGGCAACCTACAATGTCGCAAGTACTGAAAGCTCGGGCGTCATAGATTAACTAACTACTAGGTCAATCGCTATCAAACGATAATGTTATCAACTTAGTTCTAATTTGCTGGCAGCCTCTAATAATCAAGCTCGTTTTTGGTAGCAGTAACAACTTTGTAACAAAATTAATGATAAATATAAGTAAAATAAAACGGACATTGTGAAATGTTACCAAACATTATGGAAAACTAACAAATTATTTTACTTTATAATACAATTTGCTCATCAATTTTTCCCAAATGGTTCCATACTCGAACAGTTGCATAGAATATAATATTTTACTAATTTGTTTCAAAATATGTATGCTGCTTCTCAAAATCACATTAAATAAAATCAGTCATATTAATTCTTCGAAATAATGCTCTAATTTGGTAAATAAAATATTACATTTTGAAAAATTAAGAGCTTTGGAGAGTATAAAAGGTCATAAATTCTCTCCCTAATTAGGGCTAATATACAAATATAATATGATAAATGTATTTATATAGTAATTTGCTGTAAATCTAGATTTTTGTATATGAATATTTTTAAAAATGTGATGTGTTCCATTCACATGACTTTCTCTACATCTCTGCAACAAATTATTGTTAAATTATTCTATCAACTTCATGTTAATCCAGAAACATTTTCCAGAAATAGTCTTATTACTTGCTTCCTTGTAAGTAGAAGCGAAATAAGGGAGTAGCATATGTTAAAGTGATAGTCAAAAGCTTGTTGCTATGTGACTGAAGTCCCTTTGTTTGTATGGACAGGAGATGACAAACTCCAGTATGGGAAAAGTATAAGTTTTTCAAGGCTTAAACCAAAAACAAGGAATATGTCAAAAATGATCAACTCCACGAAAAAAAAATGTTTATAACATAAACTGTGTGTTTTAACGCGCTCTAAATTTTTTGTCCATCTCTTACGGTTTAGCAGCTATGCAAAATTCCGTAAAATTTATCCAGAATTCATTTTTCAGAGGCTATTCCCAGAAAGTTCAAGATATACATTTTATTTGTCAGGTAAATGTCTTTCATGTACAATATTTTGAATAAAAATCGTTAGAGCCATGTTTGAGAAAATAAAATTTTTCGAAAAAGTTCCATGTAAAGGGTAGTTTGGGGTGGAGGGATTTTTCACAAAATCTTCTTGTCGCATCCTTGGAAGATACTAAACTTAGATACCAAGTTTGGTATTTTACCTACTTTTCGTTTTTTGAGTTATCTTGTTCACAGACACACAACACACACACAGACACACACACACTCACACACACAGGGACCATTTTCTGAAAATGCTTTTCTTGGATACAGGAGACCCTAAAACATATATTTCCAGTGAAATCTCGGTATCAAAATTTTGGGTGGCGTGCAATACCTTCTCTACATCTTATGTACATAGTACGTGTAGAGAAAGTAAAAATGCATCACGTGGCTCATTTGTATTTTTTTTTTAGTTTAACGTTCTTTAACCTGGGCGAATGAATGAAATTGGTGAAATGACGCTGAAATGACATTGAGGTCCATGGAGCTTACTCGACATTCGTCTTCTCAGGATAAGAGAAAACCCCGAAAAATGCCTTATCCGGGTAACTCACCCTAAGCCAGGTTCGAGCTGACGACGTGGCAGAATCGCTACCACCGCTCTAGAATAATGAAAATAGACATTAACAGTTATTATTTAAATAACCATGTAAGGCAGAATTGAAAAAAAAAGTAGTTCTTGTGTCTAAGGACTGGTATAAAGTTCAATAAGATATCCCACGTTCTTTACATTTTCCAAATTTCACAGACGCACCACCTTAACAGCTTGTTAAAAGTGCACGGCTGCAGAAAGAGATGAAACGAAATGATATCTCGTCTCTGGGAGAGAGTACAGGTTATAATGAAGATCATTAGTGAATATTATACCAAGAATACAGTGAGAAGGCGAGAGAGAAAAGTAATGCTAATCGCAAACCTGCGAAGTGGTGGGATGATGATAAGGTGCGTGAACATGTGTTAAGGGTTGTGCATCAAATTACCCGGAGGGCTCTCTTCTGCGGCTTCTGGTACACATCAAAGGAGAATGCCGACTAATTTGCAGGTGATGGTCCCCCGACTACATAGGTCCGCCATTGGTTTCATTGATTACCGACTTGGTCCGTTCTCTCATCCTGTCACTGCCTGGGTGTGACTGCTTAATCAGAGTAACCATTAGCCAGAAGCGCAGCGGCGGCTTGTGCCATCAACATCAAACTCACAACACAAAATGCAGCATTATTCAAATAACACCTTACGAACTTTTCCTTTCAATTGTTTCTTCCTGTACAGATTATTTATTGTTGAATTTCTAATGCCTATTTTACAAACGTATTACCGCAATCCCTCTGTAAAGTATTGTTTAATCTATCACAAAGGACCACGCTTGGCAGCGAGGAATTGGGGTCACTGAAATGCCCTAACTTTATGCATAAAGCAAACAGTGGTAAGCTTGAGTTTGTTCTCTCAGGGTATGTAGAAGAATGGATAATATCGGCTAATTTTATTGAAAATAATAAAGGACAATAAGTCTGTTGGAGGTAGTTGCCCATTGTTTTATCCTATACGTAAATCTAGCACTAGAAATTGCAACTAAGACGATTACGTCAGAGCATCAAGAATTTGACGTTATAGGCAACATTGGTTTCACGTGACACGTTTACGTAACAATGACTCGTGGCATGCTGCATCACTCGCCAAGCAGGTGATGAACTACGCGCCACCGACTCCCAATACGAGCAATAAAATTGTCTTGTAACTTGTGTTGCCCATAAGGTGAAGAAGTATAAAACGCCGCAGAAGTCGCAGAAAAGTAACAAAACTTTCGACACATGTGCTCTTTTGTTAATGTAGGTCTCGCCTACATCTTAACTACCCACTAAAGTTATTATGCTATACGTTACGTTGCCAAATCTTACACTTCATGTTAGCAGCACTTTACTCATGGACTGACTCAGTTTTCAACATTTATGTAAACGTTATGCCATGTTTTAATGAGAGGCCTCTTCTACAACTTGATATTACTGTTAAGTATGGAAGAACTAAGTACTCAAAGCACGTGGTTTCTTTCCTTGCATATGGTGAGATTTTTGGAGTTTCTCTTTTCTCTCTGACAGGATTTCTTATGATTGGCATTTTATGGAATAAATAACTGTTTTCTCTTAAACCATTGAAGCTAACTAAATTAAATTTTAATAGAATTAGAAACGCCTTTAAATGCTGATGTAAATGTACTTTGTTGTTAATAACATTGTTGGTTGTTTTTAAAAATAATTACTAACAAAGTGTCATCTAAATTTGATATAAATGTAGTAAAATAATTCTATATTCTGTAATA
Organism: Hymenopus coronatus; assembly: GCA_030762935.1. Lineage (NCBI taxonomy): Eukaryota > Metazoa > Arthropoda > Insecta > Mantodea > Hymenopodidae > Hymenopus > Hymenopus coronatus. Next base: position 10,566,771 of record CM060890.1, read on the forward strand.
AACACAGATCAGTTCACTAATCTGTGTAAAATTACAATTAAACCCACTCTCAAATAATACTTAAGAAATAATTCATAATAAATAAAATGTATTTTAATGCTTTATACGCCCTGTAAAAGTTCAGTCTTAAACAGCTTTTTAGATAATGAGGCATGAACTCAATAGGTTTAATATTGGCAATTAGAGCAGTTAATCATTTCTGAAAATATAATTTTGTCATAGTAAGGTTTCCCTAATCCACAGCGCTTAGTGCTACACAAGTTACAGATATACAGAAAAAAATAAAGTAAAATAAAAGCTCACCTTAAAGAACACAGTGAAAGGGATGCTCCTATCCAAAATGAACACTAAAACATTGTCTTTAAGTGGCTGCAAGTGTTGCTTTAGTCGGGGCCCAGCATCCTCATGGCGTTCTGTTCTAATTGTGCCACTTGAGAGAAAGTGAGCTAAGAATTTGCCAATTCTAATAAAACATCTACAGCCGATGGACCTGAGTAGGAAAGGCAGAAATCCACATGGAATAGTCATAGAGCAGGTGTCGTTCGTTGTAGAATGCTGTTGTATAGCAGAAGAGCACAATCAACTGGATATAGCTTACAGTCACAAGTAGCATGCTTAACATGAAGGCGCAGACAAGGTGAGTAACATAGCTTAGCTGCTTTCTTACTGAACCGAATGTTCTGTTTCACTGTGCTACGTGCAAAAGCACAGCAACTAAGAAATGAATATCCAATGTATTTCTTATCATATAAAATGCTAAAGAAGCCCAAAATTAATTAGATTTGCAATCTTGTGAATCGATAATACATGTGAACACAGTGACTAAATGTTATCAAAGCTTATTTATCTCCAATAATATACCGCAACAAATTATTTATTGACTTTAGAATTGGTTACGATTTAAGTACTGAATTCACTGCTACAAATAATTCATTCAACGTTTCAAAACAGCTAAGGCTTGCACGCGACTACACACTCAGCCACTGACGACTCGTTACTATATACTTTACAACACAGGTTTGCAATTCTCCCTTCTTTTATAACTAGAAACTGAACAGAACTTTCTGGAAAATTCTGGACGAATCTAGAGTGTTCCAAACGGGTCGCGCCGCGTTTCCTGTGTTGTTCGCATCCCTGCACCGACTGACATACCAATGCAAACATGAGAGGACCCACACACAGTGTGCACAACACACTTTAAGTGAAGTGCAAGTTCCTTGGTCCTATAAACTCTTCGAACTTAAGATGAAAAATTGAGATACATTATAGTGACTCTATAGAGATTACTTTATTGGAGTGAAAAAGGTGAGACTAAACGGTTGGCGTATAAATTTTGAACTATTGTGGTTCTATAAAAAGAGTACAATATAGCTAACTTCGCGATACAATTAATAGTTGAGTGTTGCCGGTCATGAACGGGACAAAAGACCAAATATACCAGATTCTTAGTTATTTATCCTATAATGGTAACTTTATTTTGAATGTCTGTTTGTTCTTCCACAAACTGTATGACATTTTATTTTATTTTGTTTTATTCTCCATGCGTTTAATGTCACCTTAAAGTGAACGTGAAAACCTTGTTCTATTAGATTGTATTCATCTACAACCTTTGATCTTATAGGACAGCTGCCAAGGAATGCCATGCCAGCATTTGTTTTGTTTTTCCTGTAGATACTTTCATCTTAAGTTTTGATGATTTAGTTGATAGCTATATTGCATATTTTAATCTATTTTCCGTGCTAAACATTAAAACCATGTCGTTTGTAAATAGCCAGGCAATCAACGTGTTTCCTCCTACATTTTTTGCAATTGTGCAAATTATTTATAATTATAAAATTAGTCCACGTTGCATCCGTTGTGGTTTTTGTTTAGATCATTTTAATTAGGATAATATTTAGTGTAGCTTTATTAAGTAAATTGACAGATAATGAGTGTTGATTTACACTCTTGTTGGCAGTTTTCAATATATAAAACATTGTGTATGTGTAGTTTTACAATGAAGTAATATATTCTTTTCCTTTAAAAGATATCTCTATATGATACAATTGAAATGCAGCTCTCTTTAAACATCCAGATTAAAAACAAAAGAGAAATGAAAAGAATACGTCATCTTATTTGAGAAAACTGTAAATATTTAACAATTGGAACCAATAACAAGGAATATCTGGGAAATCGTTTATTCTACCAACATGTGTATGACACAAATTGCGTGTTTTTGAGATCTAAAATGTTTGTGTAGTATGCTCACATTCAACCAAATTTATATTTTTTATTTTTTGAGCAATTTTACCTTCCATTCCTAATTAACTTTCTTAATACACAATCCAAATAAAAATATAGTTTTGGTTTGATAAAGGCTGTGCCAGCATCCGCGGTTAGACAGAAAAGTCGAATGAACATTATTGGTTTTTAAGTAATTGTTATGCAAAACTCATCGGATGAAGAGGTCTTCAAAGGCTGTTCCCAGAAAGCGATTAACTTGAAATGTAAATATATCTTATAAGCGCCGTTTAAATCAAAATCGTTGGAGTAATTTTCGAGAAAATAAGAAATTTTGAAAACTTTCCGATATAAAGTATAATTTGTGGTGGAAGGATGTTTGTAATCTTCGTGTTGGAAAATACCGAACATAAATATCAATTGGTGTTTAACCGAATTATCATTTTGCTTTCACTCACACATATTTCTGGAGGATGAATATGCTTAGAACTTAATTTACTTTCCTTCATACATATTCCACTAAATCACGGTATAGAATATCTAAATAATGTACAAAGTAGATAATGTAAAGAGCAGTTTTAAAAAAAAGTTTTTCGGGTGTCCGTGTGTGCACCTCTGAGTAGCACAACTCAGAAACGAAAGTCGGTTAATTACCTAAATTGTGATATAAGTTCGTTATCTTAAAAATATATCTGAGGAATAATTTAAAGAATGCTATGAAACTCCAAAATACCCTTTACGTGGTGGATGTTTATAATTTTGTAACATTTTCTCAAAATATTTCTAATGGTTTTGTTACTTAAATGGCAAATAAGACATATGTCTTGAGTCTACCTGGAAATTCCTGTAAAGTTCTCTTCACCCGAAAAGAATATTTGATATAACATAACTTTAAAGGAGAGACAAAACAATACGCAAGAAGTGTAGATCTCTTTCAAACATACCCTTAATTTCAAGTAACCTTTTGGTGGGATTTGTCATTTCCGAGATATCCGTTGAAATTGGTCTACATTTTTAAGATATTGTGCAAATTTTAAAGTATTATATCTGGGCTGTTGTTTTTCGAAATATTATAGAACGGGTATGGAATTTATAGCCACAATATGGCAACTAGTTTTCATTATCTGGGATTTCATTCGTTTTCCTTTACCCTTTTACTTTCAATGAAATGTGTAATGAAACTATTAATGCAAATCTTTATCTCATTATCTTTAGAGATATAATCTTTCGTAAGATAGAAATATTTTAAAAATAAACGAGTGTAGATAAGCTAGACCAATTAATTTAACATATCTATTTTAAATCAAACGTTTGGCTACCCAAATGAAGGCTCATAGACATTGTTTATTAATATTAAGGGGATCACGAACGAAATCAGACTAAAATAAATACGCCTCTTATCTCAGGAGCAATAGCATAGCATATCAAGGACTGTTTACACTGATTTTTTTCATTCTGCTTCTTTTGACCGCAGATTAATATTTTCATTTCCACCAAGGGAAAATTTGGTCATAATTAATTTTAATAAACTCAAATTTTATGAAATTCTCCACATAGGCATGTAAATAATAATTTTCTACGGCGTGTTTAATAACCTACCTTAACAACTATTAAAACTTTCAGTTCTTTAACTTACTTTCCCAGAAATTGGACAAATATGAAAGAAGAGTGACATCATTTAAATAAACTGGATTTGAAAAAACTTTATTCAACTCAGAATTTTTAATTTAATGATTAAGTAAATGTTATTCTTAAAAGTACTATAGGATAGAGGGTATTTTCATTTTGCTCATTTTTCACATTTCGATGTGGAATAAGAGGTTCATAACAAAAAAGTCCCTATCACATTTTATGAATGTTTCAGGACAGCGAAAAAACTCTCTTGCACCGTTAGTTTTCATTCAATGGATTGCATTTGTTTTCACCAACTATTATGGATATAACATTATAGCTGTTGAGGTTTTCTGTATTTATATCACAGAGCAAATGCATCAAAATAAATCATAAAGTCCGTTATGTCATGACAAAGGATGTTTTTGACGGAAAGCATTTAAGGTTGGGAAATGGAAAAAGTTGAATTTTATTGACAATATAATAATGTTACAGATGTACTGTTTGTATTGGAATGTTCCAATCTCTGTCTTTATATGGCACATACTTTTTCATTTCTCTTGCAAGTGTGAACATACCGTAAGCATATTGGTCACTGGAGTTAAAATGCCAGAAAGTCTTCTTCTCCACTGCAGCAGCTCTTTCTCTGCTTCGTGCTTGTCTTCTTTAATGGCAATATTATTATAAAACGCTTTACTCTCTGCCTTTAAATAAGGGAACTGGTTCCTTAAATCTTTCATTTTTTTTGAAACAAATGAATATCCCTGTAAAGTGGTTCGAAAATCACTTCTGTGGGTATCTTTGTTATATTACGAACCACAACTGTTCTTCATGGACTTGAGTGAATATCACGCACAAAACGTAATGAGCTGGATGCCTGTATCTTGTACATTCTTTAATTTGATGAGAGCGCTGGCATATTGTTTTATGTGTGGTTGAACTACTTGTTTAACATTAAAAAGTATACCAGTTTGTTCAACTGTGATAAGTTTGAAAGGTGCAGGAGAGCTCCAACAGGTTCTTATGATTTCATCCCTTTCTTCTGGTGTCTCAACCATTGCTTTTCTTTTCTTTTTTTCTTTTTTTTTTTTTTAATCAAGGAGGAATCTTGATCATTAGGCACATAAGAAGGCCCACGAAAGCAAAAATGTACATTTTGAGTGAGTGAGTGTACCAATAAGAACATGCAACATCACAAAGTTCTTATTCTGCCGTGCGCAATCATCGGAGATGAGAATAGGTTCATTTTGTAAGCCTTGCTTGTTACGTAAATAATGTAAAAGCAATGAAGCTACTTCCCCTTTAACTATATCTTTGTGATAGACATGCATTGTTGCATAATTGTTCCCAAGATCATGCACAGCAAATATGTAATACCGTAGTTGTCGAGAGTAAAATGTGGCATTAGTTGTAAGATGAGGAAGAGGCAAATTTTGCATATAATGAAAGCTGACTACAGTACTCCTGCAAGCATTTAATATTCCCTGTTCATCTCATAAAATGCTTCTGCTCTTCGCAAGTGCAGCTCTCTCTTTATAAAAAAAAACTATTCTTTTAATTTTGAGCTGAAACAGCTGCTAACTTTTGTTGATAAACATCACCAAATCAGTACGAGTCTAATCGAGGACACCCAAAAAATATGTTGAAAGTATTAAAATGTTGCAGGAAGATTTATACAGTTTGTATTAATCTTACTGCAAAATTTGGAATTGGAATTCATATAGAAACATTTTGTGCATCTCTTTAACAGAGAGTGATGCTGGAAAATATATCTTGTAAGGGTTATCTCGAATAGAATAATGCAACTGTCTCTGCTGGAACATCTGTATATGATGTTCAGCTAAAGATGTTAGAGTTTAGGTACTGCACTTGATCTGTTCTCATGCCTACCTCACTTATCTTTAAGTGAACTTTGATTGTGGAGAAGTAACCACTGAACAGAACGCAATTGGCCTTTGTGATTCCATGAATGCTTAAGAATGCATTGCGACACACTGCAGTTTCACTGGGTGCTACATGTCCCTCTTTCACAAGAAATTTATAGTAAAATGATAGATTATGGATATACTGGTTACCTAGTTCTGAAAAATCATCACATTATTAAGCCTGCAAGAAGAGAGTCTTGAATATCTTTGATTGACAGGTAGTAAAAGGCGATATAAATCTCACTCTGAAGACAGGTGTATCTTCATTTACTGCCTCAAAACATCTGTATCTCTTGCATCAAGTTTAGGACGACTGTAAATAACCATGACATAAATAGAACGGTAATTACAACAAAAGTTGTATGTAAAACTAATAATTTCTAGAAAAGAAACTATCGTTAGGGAAATAAACACTTCGAATTCAGTAGATCTACTAACCTTCAACCGTCACCAACATGATTTATGTCGTCCATTCCCATAACCTTGACCACATTTTTCCTGTCTTTCCTTCTTCTGTTCTTTGACCACCTTTTTTTTTTTAACTTTAAAATCAATATTTATTTGTTTAAAACATTTACGATAAAAATTAAATTGTGAACTGAATGGAAAAGCATAGTTTAGCTTTCTGTACTACATAAAAAAAACTATTATCTAGGATTTGTATATTTGTGTTATTTTAAACTGCTAAGTTTTACTTCATTGGAGGTGGTAACTTATTCTGTTTACATACTTAAGTAGCTTACAGTTAACTACATCTGTAAGATCATTATTTTCTAATAATACTTTATATCAGTAAAGAACTTTAGCTAAAAGTAAATTTAAGGTTATTATAATATTAGAAAACATATTTTAAAACCATTAATCCTTAATTAAAAACACGTAGGCATTGTAAGGTACTCAAACAAATTAAATTAGCTGCATTTTTAAAACATAAGAATCGAGCTGTTTCACATGAAGCTATTGGGTAAACAACAGACTTTTACATAATATTCATAAACCTAATTACCCTTGATTGCCTACTTAGCAACTAATGGGGAGAAATAAAAATGATTTAAATTGCTTATGCAGAATCTCAAGCTGAATTACATAAATAGCATTGTGCGGAGTGACTTTTGCACATTAGCCATTTCTTCCTTTTGGATTTCAGCCATTAATTTAATCTGCAGCGTTGTTAATTCTGTTTTCAGATCTGACTGTGAGTCATTGTATTCTTGTCTCTGCTTGCTTCCTGTTCTTGCAATTCCTTAGTATAAGACGCCATTGTTTATCTCAGTGCAGCCAACCTTTTTTGCTGACTTGATCGAAGCTCTCGGATACATTTAATCTGTTTTTGGATTAAACTCAGAATCTTTTCTTTCATTTCCTTGGATTGCATAAGATCTGTATCCCACTGCTCCAGCATCAAATTGACATTTCTTTTCAATTCCTCATTTAGGTGTTCCCGCTCTTTACTGTGATTTGTGAGTAGTGTTTTAACTTTACTTTCATTTATTTGAACAGCTCCTGTAGTGAAATTTTCCAATTTTTTCTTTTTTGTTTGCAAAGTTTTGCTCATGCTTGTGTTATAGGAATCAAACATTAAAGTTTTTTCCCACATCCAGCTCAGTATCTCCTTGTTTAATTCTGTCATTATTTTCCTCGAATTTATCGTTAGTGACATTATTCGATTAAACTTTGCCTTTTGCTTGTATCTTCTTCTAGCTTTCTGCATTTATTTTGCAGAATTCCATCATCGGACAAATCAGGTGAGCTTGCATATACTTTTTGTTTAGATAATTTGTTTGAAGCTTTTCTTGACATAATAATACGTGTTCTTCTAATGAAATGAAAACTAAACCACTCAGAACTACAGTCACTTCATTTTCTCGGCAGTATACACTAACAATACTAATGCTACATGGTCGTGTTGCAGCCAACGAATAACAATACTGCTAACAGGAACCCAAAAATAGCCCTAGTCACTTGATAAAGGTTATTCTTGGAAACAATCATGGCAAGGCCTGTATTTGTAGAACCGGGTAATTTTCAACGTATTAACCGCGACGTTGACTGGGAATGCGTCAGGGTTTGCCTCAATGACTCCATCCCGCCGAACCCTAGGATCACAGACATCCCATCCCTAGAGGCTGCGGTCCAATCCTTTACATCCATCGTGGTGCGAACTGCTCATAACCTAACCGTTCACATCCCAGCACCTCTACACCCGGATGTCCTTCCCCTTGAACTCCATCTGCTCGTACGCCGTTCCTGGGCTGCCCGCAGACTTTACCAGCGTCACCGCACGCCACATAACCGAGCACTCCTGAGGCGTTTACGCCGAGAGGTCCGGACCCGACTACGCGAGCACAGGGTGCGAGCGTGAGAGGAGACGATGACCCGCTTGAGGCTCGAGGATGGCGACGTGTGGAGGATTGCCAAAGCTCTCCGACACCGCGGAGGTCAAATCACCTCCCCAATCCAAGGCACCCAAGGCCTGGCTTATGAACCCCGAGCCAAAACCGATTTGTTTGCTGACTACCTCGAAAGGACTATGAGGCCACGAGACGACCCCCAGGACGAAGACTTCTCGGACCGTGCTCGGCGGGAGGTGCGTCGATATCTTCGACGTCCCCCCGACGAGGCGGACCGACTTCCTGTCATCCGACCCAGTGAACTCCAGGGAACACTCAGGCGTCTCAACCCCAAAAAGGCAGCGGGTCCTGACGGACTAACCCCGGCCATGCTCCGATGCCTTCCCATCAAGGCGGTACTCTTTCTAACCAAGGTTTTCAACATGTGCCTCACCTTCTGCCACTTTCCACGCGAGTGGAGGGAGACCCGGGTGATATGCATCTTGAAGCCGGGGAAAGACCCGATACACCCATCCAACTACCGATCCATCAGTCTCCTATCAGTTCTCTCGAAGGTTTTCGAGAGGCTAATACTAGTCCGCTTGTCCCCTCTTTTGGGTGACATTCAAGCCATCCCAGATCATCAGTTTGGTTTTCGTGCATTCTACACCCCAGCAACTACTGAGAGTGGTGGAGGCCGCTGCCCTGGGTTTCCAGGACAGAGCCTACAACTGCGGCGGTGTCGCTGGACGTGCAGAAGGCCTTCTTTGCGACCTGGCACGCGGGTCTGCTCCTCAAATTCATCCGACTGGAGCTCCCGACACACATCATACACCTACTACACTCATACATTAAACACAGATATTTTGTAGTTTCAGGTGCGGGACACAAATCAACACCTAGGCGAATAAGAGGCGGAGTACACGAAGGCTCTGTACTTTCCCCCACGCTCTTTAGCGTCTACATGGCCGACCTACCAACAGTGCAGAAGTCAACATAGCCCAGTATGCTGATGACATGCTGTTATACTGTACAAACAAACACCCACGCAGAGCCTTCAACCCCATTCAGAGACACCTCTGCCTCATCCAAGAGTGGTGCGAGCGTTGGTGATTGTGTTGTCAATCCGGAGAAAAGCCACGCTATTCTCTTCACCAAGCGCCGCTTTCCCGCAAACTTCCCCACATTCACGTACCTCAGACGAAGGATGCAATGGACCAACACCATCACCTACTTGGGGGTGAAGCTTGACAGGGGCGTCACTTTTAGGGAGCACATCAGGGGGCTGTGGTGCCGGGGCAATGGGGCTGCGGCCTCACTGTACCCGATGCTAAAGTCCTCGATGACGGTTCCCCTTAAGTTGCGCCTTTTGAGGGCTCTCATAGTCCCCTTGTTAATCTACGCCTGTGAGATCTGGGGCATGGCGGCAGACTCCAGTCTGCTGTTGCTTCAGCGGGTACAGAATAGGTGTCTTCGGGCTATCTATTCTGTGCCTCGAGGCTTTCCAACGAGACTCCTGCACGAAGCCTCTGGTCTACCATAGGTTCTGGAGGACGAGATTAGGCGTCGGGCAACAAAATTCAACGAAGGGTTACCATTCCATCGGAGCGCCCTCGTTAGGTCTCTTGGGGATTACGATCCCACAAACCGCCACTTCAGGCGATACCGGCTTCCCCGCATGGCTTGCGGGCATCCCCGGTAACGAAGGAGCACCACCAACAGCTACTACGGCTAAGCTCCTTATAATCCTTCAAGAGTTGCTTGGATTCAAAATTAAAACCTCAAAACAAACATTTTGATAAACACACACCAGCGGTGCACAAGGACCGTTGCACCATCATAAGCAACCGCCGAGGGGCAACACTTGCCTCCTCCCGTCACTCCACAGTCTCAACACTCACCCGCCATCCTGTAAAAACCCACAATCCCGTCAGAACGTGGTTAAGTTCCCTCCGAGAACAGGGACACGTCTATCACACCTCGGGCTGCCCTCAGCCTGCCAATTGCTCTGGTCTGATCAACGTATTATAGCTCACGACATGAACCGCTTTTTTACCGTCAAAATGTACATTTTGAACATGACAACCAGAATGCGCCAATATCGCAAAGTTCAGAAAATGTGACAAGGGCTATTTTTGTTATGAACACCTATTGAAACCGATATTCTGTATTGGATACTGCATGAAAATGCGGATTTAGATCGTGTTGGAACTCGTATTCGATCTTCTTAAAGAGTGGAACTGAAATGGGATTGGATCGAAATATTTTACATAGAAACACCGTTGTTTTCAAATCGCGCTGAATACTCCTAACAATCCTGTATTCTATTGCAACACACTGAACGCTCCTCATTTTCTTTTTGTTTTTAAATAAATTTGTTAAGAACAGGTATAGGTAATAAAATACAAAACAGAGCAATTTCCATAATCTCAGAATTTATTCTTCACAAAAACATCTACTGACCTCAATACCTGCTTAAATTCTCATATACGTAAATCTGTTTAACAGGTGCGCCAATGCAAATACAAGTAGAACATAAAAAGCTTAAATTTTTATTCTCGAAGCTTATGTGTTAATGATCTCAATTAGTATTGAATTTAACGTCGTATTCTGATGGAATTCACTCAGATCGATTTCAAATACAACATGGGAAGCAGTAAATGCTTCAAGAGGGAAAAGCAACATTTTTTTTTTTTTTTTTTTTTTTTTTGTGGTAGCTCAATGTCCTCTTACCTGGTTGGTCACTATTGGACGATGAATGAAATTGGTGGAATGATGCCCAAATGTTCTCGGGGTCTATGGACTTAAAAATAATCGTTATTCGTTTTCGCAGTGTAAGGGAAAACCCGAAAAATCTTATCCGGGTGAGATTCAAACTGGAGATCTGTGAAATTTGTGGCAGACATTTACCACCACACCACCCATCTGGGCAACATTTCTATTTTGTTGGTCCGATAAAAGTCTTGTCCTTTAAGAAGGAGCGGGGGGGGGAGGAAAAAAAAAAGACGGATAAGAATGCAAGATAATGTATTAGGGATTTAGTCCAATGATTTTCACGAAACCATGTCTTGATTGCTCCGTACACCGTCGCAACGCTGCAACGAGACCAAATTAAGAGCCATGGATAGACCTGAAGCCGACGGGATTTAAATTCCAGACAACATTTGGCATAGATTTGAACAACCTACCAGTTTCGAACTTTGCTGGATTCCAAAATGACGCATGTATCATAAATCCTGAAATAAGCCATTATTTGTTACTGTTGTCCGCATCAAAGGATTGCGGACACGCATGCAGAATTATACATTTGTAGCAGTGGCTATTAGTCGAAGCCGCATCATCAAATCCTTGCATCTCCACAATATCGCCTTGTTTAATATCCACAGTGCATGTTTATTTAAGGTTCACATATCTATTATCTATTACGCATACTAGTGATGGCACTGCAGCTTCCCTCATTAATCCTATTAGTTGTACAGTAGCGATAATCAATATGATTATACGTGTACTCGAGAGGTTATTTAACCAGCTTTGTATGTCACGTTCCATCAGCTGTTTGTTCACAGAGTTCTCCAATCCATATCTCCAGGTTTGTTATCCATTAGCAACGAAGTAAAGCTCTCAAAAAATAGCAATCAAGGATGTTAAAGTTTCTTTGTTCACTATTTATTCAAATTAGAGCAGGTATTTTAACTTTATTGTACAGTTCAGTTTGATAGTTGGCTAGAATTGAGAAACTGGCGCACACTTTTAGAGTCGTTTAGTGGCTAGACATCGATTAATCAGTTCGTAAGTGTACAGCAAAAAATATAACAAGTCTGGTACTACGAAATCTATATTCAAGTCCCAACCTAAATATTATAAAGAATAAACATTTAAACAACTCTTTACCTCTCTCAAGGGTTAAAGAAAATAAATCAGGAGAACATAAACCATGAGCAATTAATAAAACAAAAGTTACACAAAATCCTCAAATATTTAATGTTATTTATCCTCCAACTACTAATCCTATCTGAGCGATAGACGAATAAACAATTAAATCCTTTGACAACCCTTCATTAGAAACTTTAGCTTATTTTTAATTCCTTTAAACTTCTTCACAGCTTTGGCATGACAAATAAAATATATGTATTTGGATTTTTGGTAAGCATACCGTGCTGATTTTTCGTCCTTTTTAAATTTCTTACACTGCTGTAGAAATAATGGTGGTTTAGTTAAAATATTCACAGTTTATGACAAGCAAAATGTTTGTGATGTAGTATATTCCCAAAAAATTCCCTATTGTGTTCTTATTCTTCTAGCAATATATTTTGAAACGTTAAGATCTATATAACCGTTCGCCTCTCACCAAGACCCGGGTTGGTACCCAGGGAACCGCAAGCGAATTTGAGGTGGACAAAGCAGCGTCTAGGGTAGATTTTCTCCTACTTCTCCGGTTTATCCCCCTGCTCCTTCCACAACCTGCTCCATGATCATCTTTCCGTTCATCCATTTCACTGTTATTTCCTATCATCGACTTCTTCACTGTCATTTGAGGTAAACACCGAACCTGGCTGATCCTCAACAGGACCTCGGCACTTCTGTGGGGAGTAAATCTGCCGTATGAGGAATGTGAATAGCGAAAGAAGATGTTTATACATTTTTCATTCATGGAATATGAACTACCATGTTTCAAAATACGCTTTCTGTACAAAACATCGCCTAATACATTTATAGGGAAGTTAAGCAGAAGGAGTTACAAATAAGATTTGTAGGAATGGCAATGAAAATGCACAAGATCGATACATGTGTAATACATGATACAGAGAGATACTAATCATGGCCCACACTCGTTCTTAGCTAAGTTTGTTTTAGGAAAAATAACAAAGTAGGATTGATTATATTTATATAAGCAATACAAAGCGGCGCTGGGGCGGGTTTACTCCGGGTACTCCGGTTTCCCCCGCCATCTCATTCCACCGGTGCTCCATCATAATTCATGTATCATCAGTGTCACCGCCTGCGGTGCCATAAGTAGTTAAAGCGGGCGTTAAACACTACCAAAATATAAGCAATATCCGAAGCCCCATTTGAGTAATTCTTTCTATTCATTACATGCTCTCTTTTTCTTCCCTCCCGCTCTCTTTCTATTTCTCTCCTATTCACTGTCTATCTCTCTGTCTCTCTCTCTCTCTCTCTGAGTTAATGTTCTTTTAGTGTAGTCGATGAAAAACATGAATTCTCATTTTTTACAATTATTATTTTACTAGAAGTGTGCATCACCGCTTAACACCAGTTAAATATCTAACAGTACTGTTAAACACAAAAATAACCTGCAATTCTCACATGTCCTACAATTAAAAAAATCTTATGTGTTCCATTCACATGACTTTCTGCACTTCTGTGTAAAAAAATGTTGTTAATAAGAGTATTCTTCTATTAACTTCGAGAAAAAAATAACAGAAATAGTCGCATTACTTGCTTCCTTGTAAGAAGAAGCGAAATATGGGAGTACCAAAGCTTAAAGTGAAGTCAAAAGCTGGTTACTAGGTGTATGTGTTCTCTTGTTTGTGTGGATTCGAGTTGACAAATTCCTGTATTAGAAAGGTACAAGTCTTTCAAAGCTGAAACCAAAAACAAGGAATATTTCAAAAACGATTAACTCCTCGAAAATATTTATGTAACATAGATTGTGTGTTTTAATGTGCTCTACATTTTTGTGTGGTAGCTTTTTGTCCATTTCGTACGGTTTAGCACTTATGCAAAATTTCGTAAAATTCATCCAGAATAAAGTAGTCTTCAGAGGCTATTCCCAGAAAATTCAAGATATGCATATTATTTGTCAGGTAAATAAATATCTTTAATATACGATATTTAAATCAAAATCGTTAGAGCCATTTTTGAGAAAATCAGATGTTAGCTTCATCCCAGCTCTTATAAATACCAGTCTCCGCAAGCTCAAACCATCAGTTCACCCTGAAGACGAGGAAGATGCACTTCTTCGAAACGTTGGTGTCAAGCCAGGTTTTTACCTGGCTAGAAGCCCGAGAAAATTTTGAATTAACACGTCGCCAGGAAAGCTTTAGTTCTTATCACTGTTGCTTTGTTTAGAATAATATAACTTTGCGAGCTTATACTTATAAATATTACCTAATGTTAAGGCTTCCTCTTGTTATCTTTTGTACATTTTAGAAGCAATGTTCTAATTTGTTTTATGCATAAAGTAATAGTTAATCTACCACAACACATCAGAGTTTTTAAGGAAGCGCATATTAATTTATTGCTAATAATCGGTAAAAATGTTAACAGACTTGTTTGCTGTTTACTCAGCAGACGTTAGATAATGATGGCTTAGACTGCAAATAATTAGTCAGTTAAATGTGAAGAAACACAAGCATATCCTACCTATACATATTAAGAAAGATATGAGAGTTGCTCCTGTCCAAAAAAAAAAAAACAAATAAGTTGATGGAAATAACCTGTTATAGCTATAATACGTTAAACTGAAAGGCTATATTAAATACTATTATATGGTCGACGAATTTATAAATTAATTTGAAATGAAATATGTTGCAGTCCTGTCTGTTCATGTAAGCTTATGCGAAATGCCTATATATATATATAAATAATAATCGCAGCTCAAACGTATAGAAATTATCCTCCCCAGAGTTCAAATTGGGAGCGTGGATGAATTTTGATGTTACAGATCCTCTCAAAATATAACTTAAAACCGTCAAGGTTTCCTAGCTGGTACCTCAAACAAGAATTAGAATAAAATCTGATGTCTTCTATTCAATGCCTTTCTCTATTTATTCTGCAACAAACTTAGAAAAACGTATTCTTCCTTCTACTTTGCCGATAAACATTAGCAGATAAGCGTTTATTACCTAGTTCCTTTTAAGTATAAGGAAAATAAGGGGATACACTAGGTTTAAACAATATTTAAATACTTTGAAAGTTGGTCACTAAATGATTCCATTGAAATTCCTCTCTCTTTGCATGACCAGAAAGAAAAACCGAATAATGAAATTCCATTTTAGAAATAATTAAATATTACAAATTTTAAAACAAATAACAAGGAATGTCTCGGAAATGGTTAGCTCTTAAAAAAAACAGCATAAATTGTGTGTTAACAAAATGTACATTTCTGTAGAGAAAAGCTTCGTCCATCTCTTACGGTGTACCAGTTATGCTGAAGCCATTCAGTGAAGAGTTCTGTAGAGAAAAGCTTCGTCTATCTCTTACGGTGTACCAGTTATGCTGAAGCCATTCAGTGAAGAGTTCTGTAGAGAAAAGCTTCGTCTATCTCTTACGGTGTACCAGTTATGCTGAAGCCATTCAGTGAAGAGTTCTGTAGAGAAAAGCTTCGTCCATCTCTTACGGTGTACCAGTTATGCTGAAGCCATTCAGTGAAGAGTTCTGTAGAGAAAAGCTTCGTCTATCTCTTACGGTGTACCAGTTATGCTGAAGCCATTCAGTGAAGAGTTCTGTAGAGAAAAGCTTCGTCTATCTCTTACGGTGTACCAGTTATACTGAAGCCATTCAGTGAAGAGTTCTGTAGAGAAAAGCTTCGTCTATCTCTTACGGTGTACCAGTTATGCTGAAGCCATTCAGTGAAGAGTTCTGTAGAGAAAAGCTTCGTCTATCTCTTACGGTGTACCAGTTATGCTGAAGCCATTCAGTGAAGAGTTCTGTAGGGGCATTACAACAAATTCATTTTATTTGCCATGTAAATATAATTAATATATTTACAGCCATCTACGTAAAGCGTAGTTTAGGTTGATGGACTTCCCTGTAAATTTTTGTGTTGCATCTTTGTAATATACTAAACCTAAATGCCAGGTTTGATATTTAAGGAGTTTTTTTCGTTAATGCTGTTTACAGCCAACACACCTTTTTTTTTTTAAAAAATGGTTTTCCTTGCTCTCTATCTTTCATTCTTAAGATTCAGGGATCCTCAAAACATGTATTTCCGGTGAAATCTTGGTATCGAATTTTTGGGTGAAATACGACAGCTTTTCTACCTACCTTTTACGTACATCATACCGGGTAGAGAAATTAAAAGTAGCACTTAAACAGAGTAGATAAAAGCTGACAATTTGTGTAATGAGCATTAACATGTACCTTTATACATATTTTGAAAGGAAATTATATAGTTTAATTATGAAGATTCTGGATTCCTGTCCTATTGATATTAATCTGTAGCGTATATATATACATACAGAAACCGTATTTCAATATTTGTTTCAAGTATTTTAGAAACTGCTAATCCGATTGGAACCATTTTCACAAGTTGGATATCATAAATCCCAGTTTCTAGTATGCAGTATACACTTCTTTAATATAATATTACTATTATTAGTACTATTGAACAATTAACTTCTGCATTAAGATTGAATTTTAAATACATATTGGATTGCAAGTATGATGCTGAATTTAGTTCCCCCTAGGTATCAGGTATAAATATGCTAGAGGCATATAAATTATAATCTTATTTAAGAACCAGAGCCCTAATATAAGCTAGGTATTTTATATATGCAGATCTCTGCATGGTAATTCTCAACTCTTCAAATAAGAAAGGTCTTATTCAAGAATAGCTTAGATTATAGTAATAGAATATTGCACTGGCTTTAGGTTTACTTTTAGATGTTGTGGATTTCAGGTATAATGTGGTTTGGGTAGATATATTCATAAACAATTGTAGTGGTATATTACAATAATTATATAAATATAATCAAATAGAATAACGTGCTGGCGATTTATTAAGATGATGTAAGAAACTGCCAAAATGGCGCTTATTTATGTGACAACTAGAAATCAAATATACTACAGCGTGGCTTTCCAAGAATCTTGTTGTTTGAGATATAAAGCCAGTAGGAATTATACATGTACTATATATTGCGGTCAAGTTGCTTTAAAATCTATGTATTCTCATTATTAACATATGTCTGATAATTGCAAACAATGCCTCTTTTACTTATTCCATCAAGTTGTTTATGATTGCATGAAAGTAAAGAAAATAAGAATTGATAAATTTGTAAAACCAAACACTATTGCTAGCTTGCTTCAAATTTTGTTACGATCCCAAGTTTAACATTTATAGAAATATTCTGAAGGATGTCCGCGAATTTTTTGGCCTTAAACTGGGGATTTTAGATATGCTGTTGATTTGTGCATGTATAGCACGCCAGACAGAGCTGTTTTGCTGATTTAGTTTTCTATTGTGTTCCATTGGCAATAAATATAATTTTTAAACCATAGAGTTGTTAAGTTTCTTGCCTTGTAAGTTTCTTTTGGTGACTGAAGTTTTTTCTTTCTTTCGCTGTTCGTCTAGCTCTATTTTGCAGTTGTATTAGCCTTACTGCAGCAACAATAGCCGTTCTTTACAATGCACACAGCGAGCTGCAGTTTTATAGGGACGCAGGATGCATTTGCTAGCTTTATTGCTGTTCAAAGTTTATTAACTGCCAAAACTTGTATTTCAAAGACATTTATTTTAATATAGAATTACTAGTGTTATTATTTTTCTCCGTCTGTTTGGTTGAAGTTGATCCTTAAGAAGCCAGGTACATACCTAGCAGATTGTGTAATTGAACTATTAGTTTTGTGCTGGCAAGAAAGGTGACGTGTACATTTATGCCAAATGGTAAAGCTGAACTATCTGGTATAACTAGTGTGTGGTTTGGCTTGCACAGTTCCAAAGATAACATTTCTAGCTGAAACCTTTTATTGCTATTCCTGTTCTTCCGGTTCTATGCTACTTGTGTGGTTATCCCCTTGAACGTTGTATTGTGATTGTAACTTTGAAATTTGAGCGTTATTGCTGTGTTTCGGAGCGGTTTAGTGTTAGAACATTGATTTGTCAATGCGCTATGTTTATTTGTATTCGTGTTGCGATCCATTCTCTTCTATAGTTGCGATAGTTTATTTTATATACATTTTTGTTAAGTGAATTTCGAGAAAAAGATATTTGAATGGTATTTTTGAAAAAAAACATATCAGTTAATTAGTTAGCTCTTTTGCGGACCCGTTGCAATACCAAAAACTCTCTCAGTCTGAATTACCTATGATTAAGACTATGAAGAAAAGCAAAAATATGTGGTAAAAACTATATGCTCCCAGCGTATATTGCAGAGCTGTTTCGGGAAGTGCTAAATTATATGTAGTTATATTTTGTCTTTAAGCTTACCTAAAAACTATGCTCATTGCCATGACTATACCTTTGTGTGTTTTGTTGTTTTCCCGAGAGATGAGAAACTTTAAAGTAGATGAAAGAGGCGTATCTGCATCATGAAGGAGACATGCATTTGGAACACTCGTTCTTTTCTGATTGTTCGGCTACGTATCTCGTGTTAACAAACTCCGAGGGCTCTATAATGGGGCTGCTCACGTCCGCTCTTTGTTGATCCTAACGTGCTACTGTGTGTCAGCCTGGTGGCGTGGTCTTAGTGCATGAAGCATAGAACGGGGTGCAACTGCGGCAGACATGTGTTGGATACTGAGGTGGGATCTATGTCGTTTCATCACGGACGTCAGATCTTGGTAACTTGAGAGTCGTTTTGGCCCTGCGAAAGTTCTATATCCCTCTTTCTGTATCTTGCGTATCCTCCAGTCTATCAAAAACATGGACAGAGGAATCTGCAGCATTTTGCATATTTGAATCTGAAAGGCCATATTGGCCTGAAAACTAAAAAATCGTTAACCATAGATTATTTCCTTAGATGTTGATGCTATACGCAGAGAGAGAGAGAGAAAGAGAGAGAGAGAGAGAGAGAGAGAGAGAGAGAGTCTTGAGTTATTCCACCACTTTTAAGTAGTCGTTCAAGCAGACATCTTGAATGCAAAGTCACCGGAGTTATTTTTGTAATGTTGAAATTTAGGGAATACTTTCCACTTAAGTCTGCCATTAGGTGGTGCAGTTTTTCAACCCAGCTTCTAAGTGCATAGACAGGAGCAGGGTTTCACGTCTTTCCTTATATGAATCGGAAGGTGTGAGAGCATTAGAGTCTTTGAAGTGCTGGTTAGGATAGACGGTATGAGGAATGCTTGTGGTCTGAAGAAAGCTATTTAATCAGGCGGTTTGAATCGTATAATTTAATTTCTGTTATTGCCATACCTAGCTTATAATGAAGAGCAAATTGAAGAACGAACATTATGTAAGACTAGAGCTGCTACTAAACAGTAAAAAGGAAAATAAAATAGAAAAGGAAAGGTTACTGAGAGCTTAGTGCCCTTCGAAGCATTCGTATACTGTACAACTACCATCCCCTCGTACAGCCCATCCAGGTTGCCCTCCACCTTATACACGTTTCCGGCGCTAATGTGGAGTGTGCATGGATTCCTGGACACGTCAGGTTGCCGGGGAATGGCCTTGCGGATTTGGCAGCGAAGAGCATGGTCACCGAACCCAGTTGGCTGGAATGCGCATTGGCCACTGTTATTTTATACATAGGTATCGGCTTATAAAAGAACTGCACCTATCTGTCCGATCTGTGGAGAGTTCTTGACAGTCCGTCACGTGTTGCTCTAGCACACATTAGAACATCCCTGCAACTGCCGACCAGTCTAGCAGAGGTTTTGGCGGACGATTACCGAGCGATAGAAAGTGTTTTTAACTTTTTAGCAAATTTAACTTTCGCACTGCGCGTTTAGGTTGTTTTTGTACCTTGCAGACCTCATTACTGTTTTACTTTCTTTTTTTTTAACATGTGTCGCATTTGCGTTTTGTACTGAGGGTTTCGTTTTAACAGCCTTTTATACCCATTTTAGCCACATTTGGTTTTATTGATCATCTTTCGCTATTATTTTCAGATGGCTTTTTACACTCGATTTTATTAAACGTTTTAGATATTCTTTTAACTCCGACTGCCTTTATTTGTTTTTATATCCTGGTTTTTGCCACGGGTTTTGGAAGGGCGCTGCTAACCTTGCTGTTGAGTGCCCTAAACCCCATCTATCATCATCATCATCTGAAACAAATTATTTGTAAAAAGCTTATGGCTCTTTTTGCTTTATGCTAATCGAGAAAAACATTAGCACAAATACTCTTATTACTTGCTTCCATGCAAGTAGAAGGGCAATAAGGGAGTAGCATAGGCTAAAGTATTAGTCAGGAGGTGATTGCTTTGTTTGTGTGGACAGGAGTTGACAAATTCCTGTATGAGGAAAGTATAAGGTTTTTAAAGCTGAAACCTATAACTAGGAATACCTAAAAAACAATTCAATCCACGAAAAACGTATATATTGCATAAATTGTGTTTGTTAGCGAGCTCTACAATTTTTGTTAGGTAGGTTTATGTCTATATCTTATAGTTTTCCAGCTAAGCAAAATTCCGAAAAAGTATCCAAAATAAAGCAACTTTCAAAGGCTATTCCCAGAAAATTCAATGTATACATCTTATTTGTCAAGTAAATATATTTAATATAAGATATTTTAATCAAAGTTGATATAGTTATTTTTGAGAAAATCAATATTTTCGAAGATTTGTCCATGTAAAGGGTAGTTAAGGGTAGGGGATTTTCTTGAAAATGTTCATGTTGCATCCTTGGAAGATACAAAACTTAAATACCAAGTTTGGTATTTAAAGGACTTTTCCTTTTTGACCTATGATGTCCACAGACACACACACAAGCTCGCACACATACGGATCTTTTTCCAAAAATTCTCTTTCTTTATTCAGGGGGTCCCGAAACCAGTATTTCCGGTGAAATCTCGGTATCGAATTTTTGGGTGCATTACAATACCTTCTCTATACACGATGTACGGGGTAGGTATAGAGAAAGTAAAATGACCTGCAGATACGGAAAATTGGTAAACGGTCAAGAATACGTATGAGTTGAAACAAATGATATGGTTATACAGCGTGTTTCAAAAATACGGGGCATAATTTCAAGTATGTATTTCCCACATGTAGACAATCAAATTAGTTCATTATAACATGTGTCCGGAAATGCTTCATTTCCGAGTTATGGCCTTCACAACATTGAAATTCACTGGAACGTTTTTCTTTCCGCAGGTTGTTGTCATTACAGAAGATGTTGAAAATGTCCACCTCCTGCTTGAATACAGACCTCACATCGATGTCTCATTGACCTGCGAACACGATCCCAAACTCCAGGAGTATTGCGTATGTCCTCACAACTTGCCACAATTCGATTCCGAAGGGATTCCAAATCCGGCAACGGAGACGAATAAACCAATGCTTTTAAATGGCCCCACAAGTAGAAATCGAGAGGGTTCAGATTAGGTGCGCTTGGAGGCCAAGAAATTGGGCCACCTCTACCTATCCATCGATCAGGAAACCTTCGATTCAAGTACCGGCGAGCCGTAAGACTGAAGTGTGCAGGAGCGCCATCATGCAAGAAGTGAATGTGTTGATGATTGATGAGTGGAGTGTCTTCGAAAACGTCAGGTATGGTGTTTTCCAGGAAGTTTGTGTACGCCTGCCCCGTAAGTCTGTTTACAAGTACATGGGGTCCAACTAATCGATCACCAATGATACCGGCCCACATGTTGAGGGAGAACCGCACCTGGTGATGAGATACAACAGTTGCACGTGGGTTTTCATGCGACCATACATGCTGATTGTGGAAATGTGTTATGCCATCTCTTGTGAACTGTGCTTCATCTGTAAATAATACGACGGCAGAAAAGTTTGGATTTACACCACACTGCTGCAAGAACCACTGACAGAACCTAACTCGTGCAGGGTAATCTGCTGGTGACAGGGCATATACACGTTGCAAATGATAAAGAGACAATTGATACTCGTTCGACAGTCTCCAGACAGTCGTATGAGGTACATTGACTTGCAACGCTAACCGTCGTGTGCTGATAGGAGTCCTGCCAACAGCCTCCAGAATCTCCTCCTGCACTTCTGGAGTTGTAGATCTTGGTCGTCCCCTTCCCAAACCAGGAGAGATGAATGTTCCATACTCGCACAGACGGGAATGGAGACGTACAAATGTCTTCCGATCTGGACATTGTCGCTGTGGGTACCTCTCCTGGTACAAACGACGAGCCAGCGCAGCATTGCCGTCCGCCTTACCGTACATGAAGTGTATCTCTGCCAGCTCTTGATTTGAATACATGTCGCACAGTCTTAACGCCTAAAGAACACTGAATGTAACCTTCCTCAGAATGAACTATCAGAGCGCCCTCCTAATGTCTCCTTTGATGGCAAAGACCTGCGGAAAGAAAAACGTTCCAGTGAATTCCAATGTTGTGAAGGCCATAACTCGGAAATGAAGCATTTCCGGACATGAACTATTTTGATTGTCTGCAGGTGGGACTTTCAATGTTGTAAAGGCCATAACTCGGAAATGAAGCATTTCCGGACACATGTTATAATGAACTATTTTGATTGTCTTCATGTGGGAAATACATAGCTGAAATTATGCCCCATATTTTTGAAACACCCTGTATATTCTTGTTATGGTTCCCCAACAATGAAGGAGGAAGAACTCCAGTAATTCCTGAATTCAATGAGAAATAACATCCATCAGCGAGCAAGAGTGAGGTCAAATGTATTAATTGGGGGAGATTTCAACGCAAAAGCGCTATGTTGGCGATCAGAAATAGAGGATATGAAAAATGCTACATTGACAGAGTGGACTATATGACTATATTATTTTAAATGACGGGAAGAAATAACAGATCCTCATACACTGGCGTCAGAATGTGGTAGGTGAGCTAATTATCAAATGACACGCGGATATAGAAGAGAGCTTAAGCTTCCATATATATTGAGTTACAAAAATAAGGTATATTATAATGACAAAAGGATAGATATATAAAACAGAAAATAAGAATGCATTTCTAAGACATTTTGAACAATGCATTGGAAATTATGATTATACAAAGAGAGTTGGTAAAAGTGATGATTGCATGCACTTAGAAAGAAATATGGCGGGTGTAAATATAAAGTTGTATATAGGTGCAATATTAGCATTGCACAATTAAGGATGCGGAGCACCCAAGCAAGGACAAATCCAAGAATGACATTACTGACAATGAGAAACAAACACAATGTCGAGAGGGCATAAATTCATTAAAAACGCTTTTAAATTAACAAAAAAGGCCACTTGGGACCAACAATGTGCTAATATTGAAGCTGACACCCCTGATGCAGAGTACAAGATGGTAAACGGATAGATAGGTGCTAGAAAATCAATACAAATTACAGACGAAGAGTGGAATTCCTCCATAAGTTATGAGGGCATTTGTAGATGCAAAACCAAATATTTTTCAAAATGTATTAAACCGACTTATGGTGATGGTAATTTTCCCTAAAGAGTGGGCAATAACTGATATATAGGGAAGCCCTTTGAGCATATTATCAATAAAAAACTTCTAGACGAGGTTGGTAAAGGGGAGGGATTTGCAAAAACACAATTTTGTTTAAGGAAATGATGATCATCACATGATGCCTTAGAGACTATAAAAGTATAACATTTTAACATCAGAAATAACAGACACGAGTAAATAATTTGCTGCTATGAATACTTTAGATGTTAAAACTGCATTTAATTTAGCTCCATGGAAGGGAATTACAATGGAAATAAAAAAGAGAATAGTAGCACTATATGTAACAAAGCTTATGTGCAGTTACTTGAGGATAGGCTCATAGGAGAAACAATAGGATTGGAAATGAGCTGCGGTATACCACAGAGATCTGTTTTGGGCCCTACTCTGGAAATATATATTATGATGGAGTAATAAAATTGGAATTGCCACCAGGAGATAAAACCATTCGATATGCAGACGATTTGGCATTAATAGTATTTAGTACATAAAAATGCGAAGTAGAGGAGGAAATTACATCTTCAGTTTACATCTGGATGATGCGAAAGCTACTTAAAAGTTGAGATAGTCATCCTTGAGGGTAGAAGGACAATAATTAAAAAAGTTAACATAACTTTTGGAGACCAAACAATAAGGTCTAAACAACAGGTGAAATACTTAGACATCTAGATCTGGCATATTATGAATATATACACACATAATAAATATGTGACAGCACCACTACCACTACCACTACCACCACCTTTACCACAACCACCACTACCACTATCACTACTAGCACTACCACAAATACCACCACCATTATCACTACCACCACTACCACTACTACCACTACCAATACAACCACTACCACTACCACCACTACCGCCACTATTACCACCACTACCGCCACTATTACCACCACTACCACTACCACCACCACTACCACTACCACCACCACTACCACTACCACCACTACCACTACCCCACTATAACTACCACTACTACCACCACCAATACCACCACTACTACTGCCACCACCACTACCACCATTACCACTACCACCAACGCTACCACCACTATTACCACTACCACCAATACCACCACCACTACCACTGCCACCACTACCACCATTACCACTACCACCACTGCGACTACCACCATTATCACCACCATTACCACTACTACCAACACTAACACTACCACCACCAACACTATTACCACCACTACCACTACCACCATTACCACTACCACCACCACTACCGCCACCACTACCACTACCACCACCACTACCACTGCCACCACTACCATTACCACCACCACCAGCACCACCACTACCACCACTACCACTGCCACCACTACCACTACTACCATTACCACTACCATCACTAACACTGCCACCACTACCACTACCACCACTACCACTACCACCACTACCACTGCCACCACTACCACTACCAATATTACCACTACCACCATTACCACTACCACCAACACTACCACTACCACTACCACTACTACCACTGTCACCACTATATCTACCACCATTACTACCAGCACCATTACCACTACCACCAACACTACCACTACCACCACCAACACTACTACCACCACTACCACTACCACCATTACCACTACCACCACCACTACCACCACCACTACCACTACCACCACCAACACTACTACCACCACTACCACCATTACCACTACCACCACCAACACTACTGCCACCACTACCACCATTACCACTACCACCAACACTACCACTACCACCACCAACACTACTACCACCACTACCACTACCACCATTACCACTACCACCACCACTACCGCCACCACTACCACTACCACCACCAACACTACTACCACCACTACCACCATTACCACTACCACCACCAACACTACTGCCACCACTACCACCATTACCACTACCACCAACACTACCACTACCACCACCAACAACCACTACCACTACCACCACTACCTCCACTACCACCACTATCATTACCACCATTATCACTACCACTACCACCACCAATACTACCACTATTACCACCACTACCACTACTACCACTACCTCCACTACCACCACTACCACTACCACCACTACCACTACCACCACCACTACCACTACCACCTCTACCATAACCATACCACCACTACCACCACTACCACTACTACAAATACCACTACCACTACCACCACCATTACCTCTACTACCACTACTATTACTACTACCACCACCACTCCCACTACCACTACTACCAACACTACTACTAATACTACTACCGCTATACTACTACCAACATACTACTACCACTACCACCACTACCACTACTACCACTACTACTAGTACCACCACCACTACCATCACTACCACTTCTACCACTACCACCACTACTACCACTACTACCACTACCACCATTACCACTACTACTATCACTAATACTACTACCACTAGTACTACTACTACTGCTACCACCACTACCACCACTTCGAACATTACCACCACTACCACCACTACCACCACTACCACCACTACCACTACTACTATTACTACTACTACTACTGCTGCTGCTGCTGCTACTGCTACTGCTACAATTACTACCATACTTCTAATTCTTATCGCTACTTATGAACCTATTACAAAGTTGGGTGCATTTGTGCTCCTATTTTCAGAGAAGTATTGGTGGCCTAATTTTGAAAATGCATAAGCATACGATGAAGATCTAAATACAACAGTTCTTAGAAAGAGAACATTCAATTGGGAAGCTCAAGGAGATATTTTAGGTTCTTATATCCAAAAATCTCATCCCAATATTTGCAAGTAACATACATTATACATTATATGTATTACATTACCTATGTTAAATTGAGTATATTAACTTACGTCAAAGACATTCGTGTTTAGCTTATCGTGCTGATGGGGAGGCAATTTAGATATGTGTGGCAGTAAGCAGATCAAAAGCTAACTGTTTCGCCACAATGCTTTAAACTCCAAAACTGGATCAACAGTTTTTATTCAAAATTTGGAAAGTTATAATAATGCTTTGATCACGAACAGAGCAAAATTCTATAGGTTGCAGGTTTTTTTCTTAAGCATACCTCTGCCTAAATTTCTTAAGGAGTTGGCCAAATATTATGTTTTTAACTTTTCGTTTAACAAACCGTTAAGTTCTTGCTTTATCGTAAAATAGTATTACCACTTAGTTTTAATTGAACTGTTCTCTGCCGCTAAGACAGTCTTTATTTCCCTTCCGGTATACGCCTTTGGTGGAGACTGGTTGCATCTGCTGGGTGTTTCCTGGAGGACTCCACCAGGTAGAAGCGGTGGCAGGTAGAAGCCTCCTCAGTAAGACATGAAACAAATAAAGCGTTACATAAAGGTTAAAATATAAATCAGATTTCTATTTAATGTGAAAACCGGCAAGTTGTGAATAACTTCTAGTAAAAAAATGAAAGATTAGATTAATGCCAATCTAAATTCATAAGAAATTGTTTGTGCTACTACTCACCTGTTTTGTACTTTTTTTTTTAAATCTTACGTATACTCACTTTTCAGGTACATTGCAAATATTGTAAAGATAAACAAATTACATAAATTTTGGAGAATTTACCAGTAGCTTTAAATTAGCGGCGCTGCAGCAAAACATCAAGCAAAACAAGAGTAGACTCAGGAAGACTTCAGCGTACAGATATATGTCTCGCTTCACACAAAGTATGAAAAGCAAAAGAAAAGCAATGATTAAAGAAGACAGAAAAAATCAGTAACCGAGGAGAATATAAGAAATCTACCAACCTGGTGGATTTTATTGGGAGTTATGTATTACAATTTTTTATCGCCGCTTTCTCATGATTTATGTTATCAGATGTGATTGATGTTCTGCTCCTTGCAGAACATTTTATGTATAGACGAATATCACTTGGCACAAAAGTTCTTAAAAGTATAATGAACCGTAGCACCATTGCAGTTAAAGATGGAAAATAAATGGAATGATAAAACGATGCAAGTAAATGTGCACGTGGTACACAGCGTGCTCTATGTAACCTAAGATAATTCGAGATAAGTGACTCTGGTTTTCCTCGTTGCCTTCTAGTGACACAGCCATAACAACAATTTGTTGTTGCCGTTTTTTACGGTAAAGCAATAAATACTGTTCATGCAGAAAGCATGACAAACTTCTAGCTGTAAACTATAGCAGCGTTCCTGTTACAAAGAGAGCAATATTTAATTCAAGTAAACTTTATACAGAAAATGATAACATTACAGTCTGCATCAATACAACTACGTATACTACTTATCACTATCCAGAAAACATATCAGCAATTTAGAAAAGTAAGAGGGGAAATAATATAAACCCCATAACCAGATCACAGGGAAAGCTATATGAAGTTTTCCCACTGTTAAATTGACGTCAATGCTATCACCCAACACGTTATCTTGACAAATATTATGATCTAGCTAAAGGTTAACTATGTTTTCTTATGCTCGTATTATTCCTCTTTCCAAATGGGTATTTTTCCTTTAGTTTTGATTTAGGATGAATAAATAAATGGCAACCTGAATAATCGATAAACTAAAGCTAAAATATATTTCAAACACAATTGAAGTCACACATATAATTTAGGACGTTAGTTATTTGCCGCAAAGTGACAGAGGCTCTAAGAGAGAGTAACATGCTACTTTACAAAGTTTTTAAAATACTTCATTGAGATGTACACTACCATCAACATTTTTCGGACGCCCAGATTTCGAATTTTAACATTTGATTTTCTCACATCAAAGGTTTTAATTCATTATGATATTCCAATAGACACATTAATTTCTATCGAAAGCAGTAGAGATTTTTAATTTGATGAAAGTGACTGTCAGGGACTGCTTTTGTTCTTTCTCTGCCGTTATAAATCCTGAGTGAAACTGCAAGTCATTTGGTAAGAGAAACCCAAGCGTTACTTCACGGCCGCAAATATGCTTCTGCAAAACTGTACTGGTGCTTCATCTCATATGTGGATTAGGATGGAGTGGGCCCATGTTATAATGCATGGATCATAGAGTAGGTACGATACCTACCTGTTTTCAAAATTTTCGAAACCTATAAGTATACTCTTTTTAATTAATATTGCATTATAATCACTGATTTTTTTGGCTTACATTTACTTACGTGGAATAAATTATAATTCAAACTAGACGGTTAGTTCGCATTATTTTCACTCGATTTCCAAAATATTTTAGCCTGGCAGTGTATATCTAACAATTTATCCTGTTTTTGTAGCTGTTATTTGCGCAGGTTATCACAAAAAAGAAGAAAAAAAAAAGTTTTCCGATATTATTGCAGCATACTGTTAAACAATTTACTTTGTTAATAATTAACAAAATGATTATTGTTAACACAATGAAAAATCAGTTTATTATTTCATTTCAAAATATTATATTACATGCATGTTACACAAAGAAGAGAGCGCTGTAGGGGTTTGAGAAGATAATGAGAAAAAGAAAAGGAGAGAGAAGTGCAGTAAAAGGAAGGAGAGGAAGAGAGCTATGCCGGTTCATTTAGAATAACGATGAGAGTAGATAGATGGAAATATCTCCTCATTTAACGCAAGACGTGAGCAGAGCTTTCTACTTCCACTTTTTTGGAATAAGACTCGCGCATTTCTTATTTAGTATAATTCTGTGCTACTTAGCTGAACGAAATGAATGTAGGACGATTTTGAGAAAATATCGTTCAAAGCATAAAATTCGAGTCTGAAAGGGTTGAAACACTAAAATAGAAGTTAAATTTTATAGAATTATTACTCTAATAGTCGCCATTGTTCTTCACGCATACACACATAGAGCATTTGATCTTCGAGGGCCCAGGTTATAATCCCCAGTGGGATGACTTTCGGGCTAAGCCATTATTTATTTTTTCTTTCTTTAATTATAAGGGATAATGCTATCTTTTTTCACCAATTTCATTAAATTTTTCAGTAGATTTGAGATGAAGACAGAGAGAAAAGGTAAGGAATACTAACTTCGTTAAAAAGGGATAAGTAAAACAGCGCTAACTTTTCCGAAACTGTTTAAAATACATACACAGAAAACCACGTCTCTCTTGATGAAAGTAGTTATGACTTTTATTTTCTAAAGAGATTTAATTCTTTTAATATAATAACAAAGTTACGGAAGACATCTCCGCTGGAAGCAGACGTACTGGGAGAAAACAAAACTTTGGAAGTTGTCACAGCCATCCGTTACAGTAGTAATTATGCGCATCAAATGTCGATGCTTCTACTGCTGATTCTCACGAGCATGTTCAAGTAACTTCTGTGAAATTCACCGTATAAAAGCAGTGGTTCCTTAAGTAAAAATTCTGTCCCTTCACGCTATCTTTTATATTTATATGGCGACCAGGTACAAGCTGTATTTGCAAAACTTATTTTTACTTTCTCTATATGTACCTACTATGTGCATAGATAAGGTATTATATTCTACCCATAAATTCGATACCGAGATATCATCGGAGGCCCCTAAATAAAAGCACATTTTGGAAAAATCTGATGTGTAATATTCACATAGCTTTCTCTAGTTGTTCCATATACAAACTGTTCTTCTATCTGCTTCATATTAATCGAGACAGACAGTCTGAAAATTCGTCTTATAACTTGCTTCCTTGTAAGAAGAAGAGAAACAAGGCTAAAGTGATAGTCAAATCTTTTAACAGCTGATAACAGTGTGTAAGAATGAGGTTTTGCGTGGCCCCGTTTAAGAAAACTTCGGATAGTGTTAAACTGAAATCAATAACAAGGAATATCCCGAAAACCGTCAACTGTGAAACAAAAACGTATATGACATAACTTGTCTGTTTTAACGAGATTTACGTTTTTGTATATTAAGTTTTGTCTATCTCTTATTTTAAACATTATGCAATATTCTGCAAAAGTCAAGTAGAACAAAGAAGTCTTCAGAAAATTTAAAACACACGTTTTATTTTTGATATGAATATCTTAATATAATTAAAATATCTTATTATAATCAAAATCGTTAGCGCCATGTTTGGTAAAATCAAAATTTTCGAAAAATATCACATATAAGGGGTAGTTGGGGGTGGGGGATTTTATTTTTTAAATCCTTGGAATATATTGAACTTAAGTACCAAATTTGGTATTTAACTGACTTTTGGTTTTGGGTGTGCTGTCTATATACACACACTCAGACAGAAAGACATATACCGACCCACACATACACACACACGGAAAATGCTGTTCTAAAAGGACTGAGGTAACCTCAAAACAAATATTTTCGGTGAAATCTCGATACCAGTTTTTTGGGTGGAGTTTGTAATACCTTCTTTATCCACTATGTGCATATGGGCTAAAGAAAATAAAAGGCGCCAGTGTGTTTATGTGTGTCTGTGGACAGCATAGCTCAAAAACAAGATCGTTACATCCCATTTAAGTTTAATATATTGCAGAGATGTGACACAAAGATTTTCAAGAAAATCCCCCCCTACATGGGAAAGATTTTGAAAAGTTTGATTTTCTCAAAAATTTCTCTAACGATTTTGATTAAAATATCGTATATTAAAGATGTTCACATGCAAAAAAAAAAAAAAAAAAAAAAAAGAAGAAGAAGAAAATGTGTTCCTTTAATGTTAGGAATAGCCCCTGAAGACCCGTCATTCTGGATGAGTTTTGCTGAATTTTGTATAACTGGTAAAGCGTAAGAGATAGACAAAAGCTTACTGCATAAAAATTATCTCATTAAAACACACAAATTATTCATATACATTTTTTCGAGTGATTGATCATGTTTTTAAATATTCCATGTTGTGGGTTTCAGTTTTATAATATTTCAGCTTTTCTCATCCGGGAAATTTGTCTTTTGCACTTTTAGTAGTGCAAAAAAAAAAAAAAAAAAAAAAAAGGAAATTATATAACAACCAACTTTTAAAAGATTCAACTATCGCTTTCACCTAGTATGCTCCCTTATTTCCCTTCTATTTACAAGGAAGAAGTAATAAGATGGTGTCTTGATTGACATTGAAGAAAATGGGCATTTTAGGAATAATTTTGTTACGGAGATGTAGAGAAAGTCAAGTGCATGGAACACAGCAGATTTTTGAAATATTTAAATTTAGCTAATTTATATAGATATTGCTAGGTATATTATAAAGTGTTATTACACAATTAGAGTATAGATATATAGTAAATAACCGCATTTAAATGTTCAAAACTGTACTTTCTATGACATCCAAGAAGCAACTGAATGTCGATAATACTTTAAAGAGAACGGTAAAAGCAATGAAAAGTTGACTCTTCTTCCCCACATGTGAAGTACGAGTTTTTCAAGTAAAACGTGAGCGGTTTATTATTTTCGAAGTATGGGTTTAGATTTGTTTATTTATTACTATTTAAATCACTTTTTATTGCGTTTTCTTAACTTAAGATTTATAATTATCTGTTTATTTACTTTCCGCGCATGTGACCATACTGAAGAATGCAATGCAGTGAAATTATCTTGCATCACTTTATGCAATGTTGCCAACAGTCTTTTTTTTTCTTCAATAAATTACACTAACCATATTATGTTGACCATTTTATCCCCAAATTACGATGCTATTAACTTATCCGTTAATAAGTTTTTACTAAACCTAATCGCTACAATATAATTACTATTATTGTTGTTGTTATTATTATTATCATTATTGGTGACGCTGCGGCAGAGTGGTTAAACCACTCGCCTCCCAGCTAGAGAGCCTGGGTTCGATCCCAAGCGCCCGCATGTGGGATTTGTGGTGAATGAAGCGGCATCTGGGTGGGTTTTTTCTCCTAGTCATTCGGTTTCCCCGCCACTCTCAATTCCATCAATTGCTCCATCATCATCACCTTTCCTATCATCCATCCCTACGTTCACGCCTGGACCATCGTTTCAGGTTATTCTGTGGTTGCATTCTCCCCCTAGACACCTGCTTGTAAGTCCTAGGCGGTGTCAGTCCTAAAATATGAAGAGCGCAACAGAAAATAATAATAATAATAATAATAATAATAATAAATATAATCTTTCCAAATATGCAGTGCCCTCCATGATGCGCCCCCAATGCAATTTACATCGTTTTATTTTGTATTCGCGGATTTGAAGGACGCGGCCGGGACCCCCAATTTTCTCTGTTGCAGTGAATCGGTCAGGTCTCCAAACGAACACTCCCTTACCCATAAGACTGCTTGTAAGCAAAATAGTGCTTGAGGAAAATCATTTGCCCGGGCAAGATATTTGTCATCTCGACCTTTGCTTACAATGTGACTTTTTAATTTTCAGCTCTAAAATAAACAATAAACATAGTTAATTTGTAGATAATCATTCATATCAAAATTCGTAAGAGTAGAGCTCTGTTTTACCGTTCTCTCCTGCCTGCAGCAAAAATCGTGTGGTCTCGTTTCTTAATCGAATTACATTCAAAACATAACATTCTTTTCCTCAGTAGACCCTCGTGGATAGTAGAAGACAGGTCTCTTATGATTGAGGTTAATCAACCCTTGCTTTACGCACTGCTCGATTGCATTGGGGCATGATTTGTCAGGACTTTTAATAATTATCGGTTGTTAAACATTTACATGTTATTTGTTGTTCAGGAGATTATTTTCAGAGTTGGATACGATTGTGATCATGTTAGCTGCTAGGCAAAAAGCAATACGGCTCGTAGTCATCGGTGGTTTCTGTCTGCTTGCGCAAGCGAATTCGTAGCATATTTACAGAAAATTTGCTTTCCCATGTAAATAGCTCAAATAGAGAGTATTTTAGTAAAACAAACTTCAATTTACTTTTGAGAAAGCAAAACCTCTCGAAACCTTTTCCATATAAATCTTCGTGTCCATCTTTGGAAGATAATAAATAACTCCAATACACGATAGCTCACAAGGAATCTTGGTCTACCGCCCGACCGCTGGTTCCCCATCTCGGTCCAGATAGACGTCATATCACTTAACCAATGGGTGTATCATGAATAAGTGTAATGAGCACAATAATGTTTTAAAAAACAATATATTACATACATAACATCTGTGTTATATGGTGGACTCAATATTACCTACAAGAACGCCTATCAGTTACTGCTGTAAAATGTGCATTTTACTTAAAGGTATTTAAATGGCCACTGTCACTGAGTAGATTACTGTACCAATACAGTAGATTGATGACACGCGATCTCAATTAGTGAAGGGTCGATTAAGAAAGAGCAAGCGCATCCTGCAGTCTAAATGCTGTAATAGACATGCATTAACAGTCTGAGGCCAAGATTCTTTCTGTGCATCATCAACGATATCTTTTTCTTATCGAATATGCTTCAGGCCCTATATTTATGTTTACATACGTGGCCTAGTCGAGTGTAAGGTCAATCTGGTTTTCACTGGTCTGTAATACATTGTCTTATAGAGTTTCATTTCTATTTTTCCTGCTACGCACAGTTAATTACGTTTAGTTTATTGTTAACAGTATCTTAATCTTTGAAGTATGACTTAGTGTTTCAACACAAGTAATTAAAATGAGGAGAAATTCTTCTTTTCGATTATTTACTGTAATAATGATGATGATAATAATAATAATACTTAATAATAATAACAGCTTTTTTTTTTTTTTTTTTTTTTTTTTTAACTGATATCTTGTCTTTAAATGCTACTATTTTAGTTTGCTTGATGGCATATCGTCAGAGATCGTCTAAAATATAAACATTTGAAGGTTTTCTTTTCTGTAAGAGTTTGGATTACATTTATTAACAGTGTCTTGTGTACACTATGCATCATAATGCTTTTCTCAGCCCTGTAAAGTATTGTTACTATCGAACTGTAAATTCTGAACTACTTTTGCTCTTGCTGTTTCAGTATATCGAATGTAGCCTCAACATCTTCATTCAGTAGTTTACACCACATGTAGCGTAAGCTACATCTAGCATGTAAAACCTCTCTGGTTGTCATAAATAGCTATGTATATCGCTTTTGGAATTTAGAGTTAAATCTTTCAAGCGCCCGTAAGTATTAACTCGTTCCAATACTTGTAAAGTAATTATTGTAGCCTATTTTTACAAGCTGATCTCCGGAGTTTAATACTCTGACCCTAGTGCTTTCTTATTATTCAGTTTACTGTTCACTTTTTCCTGTTCATCTGCTGTTACTAGGGTGATGTTAATTTCTTTTTCGGATTGCACAATGTGAAAGTTTATTCTTATTATGTTGGTACTTAAGCATGATTTGAGTATATTCATGTTATTATTATATTATTATTTGGATTTCTATCCTTCTCTTTTACTTTCTCTGCCTGCTGCTTACATTTTAGTACTTAATAATAACTGTAATCTACCCAAAAATTCATATAATGCTTCTCCGGAAATACAGGTTTTCGTTTTCCTAAACCATAATATTATATTTAAAAATATTTAAACGTGCACTTTTTAGGTCTGTGTGCTTGTGTAAACAGCATAACTCAAATATAAAAAATCGCGCTCAACACTTAAAAAAGGAAGGAAAGAAGATTAACTTATTATTTTAATTTATTTAAATACTATGGATGTTTTGCAGTGTTTAACGCCCGCTTTAACTACTTACGGCACCGCAGGCGGTGACACCGATGATACATGAATCAAGATGGAGCACTGGTGGAATGCGGTGGCGGGGAAAACCGGAGACCCTGGAGAAAACCCGCCCCAGCGCCGCTTTGTCCACACAAATCTCACATGCGTGTGCTTGGGATCGAACCCGGGCCGTCTAGGTGAGAGGCGAGTGGTCTAACCACTCGGCCACGGCATGGCCATTATTATGGATTAATAATGTTTTCAAGTTCTATGTGATTTATGCCTTTTTCTACTAAGTAGGTTACTCACAAACCTTTAATAATTGGATTATATTCAATTAAATATATTGGTTTAGGTTGAAGAGAATTTTTTGGTGCTCAAAATTTACACAAAAGTCATTTTACCACTTTTTTCGTCAAGAATGACTAACGATCTTGATTAAACTGTCACAGGTTTAACATACTGATCTAAAATTACAGTGTATGCCTTCAATTTTTTTTAATATCCTGTAAATTAACATTAATTTTATTGAATTTAGCAATTATGTACAAGAAAATATTAAAATATATCAAAATTTAGAAATGAAATATGAAGAGCTCATTAAAACACATAATTCGTATTTAAATAAATGATTTCCAAAATACAGCCTCACACAAAGAACATGCTGGAAAGTTTCATATTCTTGCTCCCCCAGTTTTTCTTTTCTATCCTATCAAGAGCATAATAGCATGAAACATTTCAATGGACACTAATTTCAAAAGTTTTCTCCTTCTTTAATTTCAAAACTGTTTACTTAATAGCGCAAACAATGAAATTACTGGCAAAATCTGGAAGTTCTAGTTCAAATGTTTGATGAAATAATACAATTATACAGGTTTAATTAATGAAAAAAATAAACTTAAAAAACATTCTGCCTAACTTGCATATTTATATATATGTACCAAAAAGTATGATAATGCCTTTTCGTGTACTTCTGTATACTGCAAATAAATGTATTTCGTGCAAAATGTATTTTTTATTTTGAGAGATTTTGATTATGATTTAGTTTTTATATATTAAAATGTTAAGTTAGAAATGCGTTTTTCCTCCTTCATTTCCAATATTTCGTCAACAAAAACATATTCTAAACAGAAACCTATTTAAAAGACTTTCTATTCAATGGAATCTTCTATTATCCTTTACCAGATTCACTGAGGTTGGAGATATTAGTGTCTGGATATAAATAGTTGGCATTATAATTGCCCTTGCTTTTTAGTAAAAAATAGCTTTTTGAGTAAATGAATCAAGCAATCATAAAATCCACACTAAAAATCTTTAGACATAACACTTGAGATTGTGTATGTGAAGTTGCACAGCAATCAGAGCAAAACTGAAACACAAAAAATAAGTTCCACTTGGATGAAAATGTACAACTGAGAACACAATTCCCCTACTAAAAGGATAAGGTAGGTTAATACGTAGTACATGGGTAAATAAAACATATTTCTGGAGTAACGGTGTATCCTGAAAAATATTCGGTCAAAAGCATTCTTAGGGTCCCATAGAATATTTATAAAATAGACTATAATTAAGAAATAGGAAAAAATGTTACTAGATAGAATTATGTATCATCTAACTGTCAATGATGCTTTGTCATTCAAATAATATGGAAAATCCACCAAGGTACTGTTTATAATGGTGTACAATGGATGAGAAGTATTACTAAACGGAACAAATATGAACGTTTAATCTCCTTGAATGTAACTGGTGCTTTTAATAGCCACTGACGGCCAATAGTTTTAAAATAATTGAAGAAGAACAAATGTCCTGCAAATCTGTACCACCTCTGTACCAAATCTGTTCAGAGTTATTTCACAAATATAAGTGCAAAATTGAAATTGTGTGGACTGACTGTACATAAAACTAATTGTAAGAGCTGTTGACAAGGCAAAATTGAAATTATGTGGACTGACTGTACATAAAACTAATTGTAAGAGCTGTTGACAAGGCAAAATTGAAATTATGTGGACTGACTGTACATAAAACTAATTGTAAGAGCTGTTGACAAGGCAAAATTGAAATTATGTGGACTGACTGTACATAAAACTAATTGTAAGAGCTGTTGACAAGGCAAAATTGAAATTGTGTGGACTGACTGTACATAAAACTAATTGTAAGAGCTGTTGACAAGGCAAAATTGAAATTGTGTGGACTGACTGTAAATAGAACTAATTGTAAGAGCTGTTGACAAGGCAAAATTGAAATTGTGTGGACTGACTGTAAATAAAGCAAGGCTCCGCTGTAGCTCTGGCTTCTTGAAAATCTTGTATCACGATTTATTACAACCTAGCAGTAACAACATTGCTTACCCTTTAGTAGTAGAATCCACCACTCTCATCATTTTAATTGCAAACGCCTGTATTTTATACTTCTGGAATATATAACCCTGTAAAGGCTTGTCACGGACAGCCGCAAGTTTGATATACACAGGAACAATATATTCATAGATTTGGTTGATGATTTCAAATACCTTGGAGTAATTCTGGACCGGATCACATTTTAAATAACTGGAAACCAAATACAATACTCTTATTACAAGCCTTTCAAGAGTGGTTAGGCCCTCCTGTGTTCTGCGGCGGTAACGGGGTTACGGGTTCGTATCCCGGGTGCAAGTTTGGCTGTTATGGAATGGTGGTGATTTGTGGGTGACCTTGCTCAGGATTTTGCAACCATGGAACCTCTTTTCAGGTATGGTAAGACACAAGAGATTTATTCATTTGGTTCGGCCTTATTCCGCCGTCGAACACACACGCATTCCTCCTAAATTTTCCCCTGCTAACTACACTTTACGCGACCACCCCTATTGTTACTTATTACTTTTGATGCAGCGGTTTTGTCCGTACTCTGGTCTATGTTAAAATAACTATTTTCCTCACAACTAAAGGTAGCCCGTTTGACTCCACCACGGACCCCAAGTATCACATTTTTGCTCTGCGGATGTTCTACGGCAAGTGCCAAAAATGTCGTCTGACCAGCGAGAGAATAGTTTCTCTTGTCCTGTTATGTTCACCCTCGGGCAATGTAACCTCACCCCTTTAGTTCAATGCCCTACCCTTAATGGTACTGTCCTACCGGGGTCGCTCGTAAACTCGTGACAACTCGGCTACTTAGACGTGTTTGAAATCTTTCTTTCCTGCCCATTTTCAATGTACAATTGTCCCCTCTTGATATAATTGATATTATTAGCTATAATTCATATTTCCCTTTTAAATAACTTTTAGCCCCGTGACAAGACATATACTGTCTCAGTTCTTAATCAGAGATATTAAAAATGATTTACCATGCTGAGGTAAAACATTACTTTTATACTCTGTCACAGCTTAAAGAGATGTTTTATAACGGACACAGGCTTGCAGATAAATGTCTGAGATTGTGAGAATTTTTATTTTTCGTATGACCAAACCATTTCGTACTATATCTGCTGATGTAGCTCGGATAATAACTTTAGATGAACCTCTATATTCAACTGCACTCTCAACAGCAAAAGTTATCTTTTGAAATGATGGTGTAGCATTGGTAGGAGTGGATAGGGTATTCAAAAAGTAGAGGATTATAGTTCTATGTATGTATAATGATTTGAGTAGATTTTGAGTTATTGGTGTTGCCGCAATGTGCCCACTGTTTGTGTGTGTGTGTGTGTGTCTGTGAATAACGATTTCAGTGTCTGTTTTGATTTAGTGGTGTTTCGTAACTTATCACAATCACGCCAGCAACTGCCGTCAGACTCAAGACGACGAGACAGGGAGACATCACAGTCATTCAACAACTCGCCTTCAGCCCGATGTGATGTTACAGTTTTTACATTTCAGATGTTTGAAGTTAGAGAGCGCGTCAACAATACTGAAATGTCTATGTTGCTTGACACAAGAAGTGCAGTTAGTAATTTAAATGCTGATCACATTAATGACCTTTCTAAATTACAGCATACTGATATTTTATTTTAGATGCTTCATATACTACACTTTTGGATCTTGCAATTAATGATTTTCCTTTTCAGCAAGAGTTATTGGTTGTAAAAGGTTATCACATGATTTGATTCTAGGTAAAGATTTTCTGCATGCACATAAAGTAGTGATAGATTGTGTTCAGAATTTGATTACCATAACATCAAATGACATTGTTTCCGAAGTGTACCTGCTAAATTGGTGAGTTTGTAGTAATGCTCTGCTGCTCCTGTGGATATTTGTAAGAGTTCTGGTTAGGGTTTTACCAAAGTGTACCGCTAAGTGTGCTGAGATAATTTGTGAGAAGATGTGATGATACTCAGAATTTTGAGCTTCATAGCAACAGCTGATATTTGTGTTATGATTTTCTTGCAGCTTCTTGATTGGAAGTGTGCATCATTTTTATGACATTATTTTTTCTCCTGACATTTTACCTTTTTCTTGAAAAGTTTACTTACAAGTTAATCACATAGGTTTACATGTTTCTATAGTTTTATGCATTTCTTCTCAGCTTCTAACGAAGATTTACCTTTGTTTACACAGGATTGATAATTGTTGGCCAATAGCATGAGTAATCACTTTTATACAGCATGCTGGGTTAGTCATAATGGCATGAGTAGCAAGATTGATGTGACTGGATATAGCATAGATATTGTTTAATATATTTTAAATCACAAATGTGTTAAATAAATTGCTTGTCTATAGGTATACCTTAAATAATTTTCTTTGCGCATTTATAATTAAGTGCCAGCTGGTTAGTTTAAGTTTCAGGATCCTGATAGTATTGCTTTCTTTATAATTACAGTGTTTGTATTGTTTAAATCCATCCACAGATTTCTAATTTATTACTTAAATTAAATTTAATAATTGATTTGTAATTTTTATAAATGTTTGTAATTGTGAAGAATTCATGTCACTTGTGTAAAGTTGATTATTCTATATATGGTGCATTATTGGATATTGGTATGTTAATGCACAATGGTACATTATTTTTCTTATGCTTGTAAGTGAGTAATGATATATTCGGTTGTTTACTCGTACTTTAATGAAACCCTGTTGTACTATATACTTGCTTTGGGGAAATCAAGTGCCTGCTAATAGGAGGGGGGAGCCGTGAGTTTCGCCACGCACCAACCTCTGGATCCTCGGTGTTCTTTGTCAGCCTGCACCGCCAGGACACAGCCTTGGCCACTTGTTGGAAGGCATCCCAAGGCAGCGGATGTTCCCCGTTGTTTGTCTACTTACTTGACAAACTACATGTACATTTGGATGTAAGAATTTGTTCGTGAGTGGTGATTAGAAGCTCAATTTGATGAGGCCTATATAATAACCATATAGGTGCAGTGCAGTGACAAATTTATGTTATTAACGTGGCTTAACCTCCTGTTTATAGTACTCTTTTTTATTGGAGCAGGACACTACTAAAATCCTCAATTTTGCTTTAGGTCTGTTTTCACTCAAAACATGTGTTAAATGACCAGAATTAAGACCATAATCTTGTTTTGTATAAAATTTGTTTTCGTGTGATCATATATTCATGTAAAATTGTAATGTTGTGAGATGTATCATTTGAATATTTTAATTTGCCGTGGACGTCAAAGTTGGCCACCTGAGGCAGGTATCATATTCTGGATTCATGAATAAGATTTGGTAGTACTGGGAGGTGTTAGCTTTTCATATGTTTTATGGTACTGCCATCTTTGCTGTGTAATAAAGTGTAAGACAGGATTATTCCTCTATTTGTGCCAGGAACTCAGTGTGAGTGGTCGTCTCCTTAGCGCGGTGGTAGCGCAGCTGCCTACCAAGCGGGAGACCTGGGTTCGATCCCCAGTACCGGCGTGGGGATTTTTCCCCCGCTGGGAGACCTGGACCGGGGTGCACTCAGCCTCGTGAGGTCCCTGGGGGGCCAATTGAGGAGCTACTTGATGGAGAAGTAGCGGCTCCAGGTCGTGAGGACCGCATTAACCGGCCGGGAGGGGCTCGAGGCGCTGACCACGTCTCACCCTCCAATACTGCACCCCATCCATGACGTCTGTAGTGGACCGAGATGGGGGTTCCCAGTGAGCTGTCGTGCCATGGAGTTAAGTTAAGTTACTCAGTGTGAGTCAGACGTAAGTTAAGAGCAAGGCTCCGCTCAGGTAGACAAGGAGGACATCACACTACAAGCTTTAAGATAACCAATAAATGATCACTTAGCATTTCTTAGGGCTTGAATTAGCAGACTAGTTAGCCCCTTTTCACCTCCAATTATAATTATGTACTACAGGATGTTGCAGGAAACGGCAAATTTTGACCGTTAGTGTTGCTCACATTATCATGCAGCAGGGTTTCCGGAATTGATGCATAGTTGTTGTGAACTGTTGCCATTTAGTAATCATGTGTTGGATTGGTGCGGAACGTACTGACGCTGTGAGAGTGTATTACAAGCAGGGTGATAGTGTGACTGCTGCGTAAAGGTTAATTTCGGCGGCATTACCAGCTCGGGCACCATGGATCTGTTCCATCTGTTCATGCAATTCGCACGTGGGTGCGTAATTTTAAAGAAACAGGAAGCCTCCTTCGAATGAATCGGACACCTGAGAACATTGCAGCTGTTCAAGAGAAGTTCTCACTGTTCCGTTCATCAACATGCATCTACACTAAGGCTTGGACGAAGCGCGAAAAGAAAACTGCACGAATTTAAGTTCCACCCCTACAAGTTACAGATTGTGCATTGATTACATCCACAATTCCCTGTGGCGCATAAGGAGTTTTGCAAACGAGTGCTGGCTAAAATCAACGAGGACACCCTTTTCCTTACCAACGTATGGATGTCAGACGAGCCCCACTTCCACCTTATGGGGTACGTAAACAACTATTTTCGTTACTGGGCACAGGCCAATCCTCGTGAGTTTCACAAGCGACCATTACATAGCGCCGAAGTTAGACTAAAGTACGCCGTTTCGTGTCATGACACCATTGGACCTTACTTTTTTGAAACTGAGAGTGGGATGGCAACAACAGTAACATTCGCTTGTTATATTGATATGCTTGAAACATTATTTACTTGGAGACTGCACGCTCTGAACATCGAATACATGTGGTTTCAGCAGGACGAAGCCACGTCACATACTGCTCAACACTCGATGGAAATTCTTCGCCAATTGATTGGAAGGCGCGTTATTTCCCCTGAGAGCGACATTCCATGGTCTGCGATGTCAACTGATCTCAGTGTTTCAGACTCCTTCTTGTAGGAACATCTCTAAAATAAAGTGCACTCCTCCATCCTGCAACTACGTATTTAAGAACTACATATTTAAGAACTTAAGCAGCAGATTTAAGTCGAAATCACTGCCGTTCCCCGATTTATGCTACAGCGAGCATTCCAGAGTTTTCAGGACAGGTTATTAAAAAATGGAATAATGGAATACACTTTTCCGATGTCATCTTTAAGAAGTAAA
Organism: Hymenopus coronatus; assembly: GCA_030762935.1. Classification (NCBI taxonomy): domain Eukaryota; kingdom Metazoa; phylum Arthropoda; class Insecta; order Mantodea; family Hymenopodidae; genus Hymenopus; species Hymenopus coronatus. The sequence goes on from CM060890.1 coordinate 10,609,085, forward strand.
GTGACATTTTGTAATGAAAGCATAAATGGCGCACTATATACATGAACTTTCGTCAGTAAAGGTGTTGTTTCCTATATTCCCTCATGCAAATTACGTTACTTCATAATTTCCCGTTTCCCTGCGCCACCCAGGAATGTTTCCCTGTGGTCTGCTGGAATACAGCTACGTTCCCATATGCACGCCTAAAAAGTAAATTTTCCCTGAACTATTCCCTCTCATAGCCAAGCGAGTTTCTTTAATTAATAACAGCAGGGGTGACAATATGAATTATATTGAATATTCTGGGTGTTAACATTTTGTTAAAACTTCACCAAGCTACGAGAATGAATTTTGTGAGCCTAGCAATATCCTCCCTACTACCATTTCCACTATATCTTTTAAATGGTATCTAGTGTGCGAGTATAATTGGAACTCCAACTTCACACGTTCACCCACATAGTGCTTAAACAATAATAAATGCCTTAACTTGCTTCAGCATATGTATGTGTATATAGATATATATATCTTTAACTACTGAATTAAAAATATTGAAATAAACTTCTCTCTGCAAAAGCTGAAGAAATATCAGACAGAGCAAACCATTTCTGTGCTAATTTTTTAGTAAGTCACATAAGTTGGGTTGTTATAAGATATAGTGCATCAATAAAATCAAAATTGTCTTTAAGAATAACACAGGCCAACAAAATAAAATGTTTTTCGAAAACCCTTTTAACGTTCATAGGTGATTTCAGATTTGATCTCAATTATTTGTCATTTACAGTTTCGTCACAATATAACTTCATTACAAATCAGAAAATTAGCCGAACATATTCTAGGAATGAAAAATAAATTAGTTTTATAAGCTTTTATCTAAGTGTTAACAAAAACATATCTCTAGCAATGTATAATCTTATGTATCCATATGTTTATATTTCCCTTTTATCTTCTCCCTAAAGCTTCTAGTATAGTTATTATTTTAATTTGATGAATATCTCGATGAAGTGGCCCATCATACTGGCCCTCATATCTTCTTCCCAGTATCTTGATGAAACCGCTCACCTTAATCCTTACTCACCTACCCTATATTTCTGGGAAGAAATTAAGACGACTGCTCAAAAAGTGAACTTTCAGGCTCATCAAACATTCTAAACTTATATATAAATTAAATATATTGTGGGTCCTTTTTAGTGCCCAAGAACTTGGTAATATTCTGCCTCCCTGTCATTGTCTGTCAGTTTTTATTCAAAGTAGGAATCAAACATCATTTTCCACTTTGCTGCTGATAGGATAGGAAACTTCTCGCAGAGATACTTAAACATTGCCCATCTTTGGGTAAGCTTTCACCAACTGTTTTATTAGGCCTAATTGTTGTGTAGATGTGGTAACAAAATTATTTCCGGACCCACGATGTTCTTGTGCAGAATGCTCTTCTCTCCAGGCTTTAGAACCTTTCTTGTAAGATAACTTTTTGTTGACCAATGTTAATCTCGTGCTCGGCTACCCCATTCACTTAAGAAAGATGCGAATATAAAACACCTTCAAAATTGCTAAAATTTTAAAAGTTTTAATGTTTTTAAATATTTAATTGTGAATTTTAAAAAAAAAAATGGTGGGTGATACAGTTTTTCTATTGTCATATTCAGATGCAGCACACTAAAAAACATAATAATAAGGCAAATTCATTTAAAATTTTATTTCATCGTTAGCCTGTGTAATCTTGCCAATTAGCCATTAATGCAAAATTCAAATCTGCCGATACAGTCGTATAGTTCGTAACGTTGAACAGAACGGTATCGCGTAATTTAAGCGTATGACCATATGTTCGCATTTGCGAGGTGTTCAATGAAATCTGGCTAGGAAAAGAAACATATGTTAGATTTATTTCAACCCAGAGCACAAAGAATCACATAAACTATAGAAAGGAAGAATAATATGCAGCCCTTTGCATAAATCATTTCCCATATATAAACCAAATTTATTACCGGAATAGAACAAGCACAGGGAGGAGGTTCTTAGAGACATCAGTTCCACAAAATTTGTTCGGTATAAGGAATAGTTACAGATTGGACTAGATAGATATGGCAAGCAGAAAAATCTCGGATGCGGTAAACTGATTTTGTGGAATGGGTTGTCTAATTCCTTCAGAGGCAAATTGTAAGCCATGAGGTTATTAGGCAGTTTTCGGCTGTGATGATCGCACATTATTTCGTGACATGTTGGTTTTTCGGGTTCTTCAGAATTTTAAACAATTTAATTCATTTCTGGGTCAACATATGTACTTAAGAACTGAATACTTCTTGTAGATTTTATCTGCCATATGCTTTTCTCTACCGTTTTTTAAAATTAAAGCATCATATCTGGGTACCTAGGCTACTGTTTTCAACCCTGGACATGTGTTCAAACTTAAGTATTTAGTGTAACAATTAAAGTTTGAGTGTTTAAACTTTATAATAAAGATTTGGAAAAACCATACCGACAGCGACGAATACTTTGGAACTGTTTCACTATAACATCTATATGATAAATTCTGTTACAACGAAATTTGCACTTCCTGTGTACTAAAAACTGGTATTGTGTTTACCTTTTTCGATTTTAAATTATACCATACATTTATAAATTATACTATACATCTCACTGGTCACCAGCTTAAACTTTAAGTTATGTCAATATCTCTAGTGTAGGAACTTTTTTGAGAAATTAAAATATAACGAGTTTTTTCTTTCTAGTGACGGTAATTTAGATTTAGGGAAATTTCGTGAAAATCTTCTTTGGGATATGGGTTGAAATATCAATGTTTGCATTTATCCTACAAACAGATATGCCTTACATAAATAATATAGCGAATATACGGTCCATATCTAGCATAGAGCGGTTTTAAGCAGTTACAACATTTTAGCATCACATGTTAAGAAGTTTTAAAGCCAAGGTGGGTTAAAAATGGCCTATGTGTTGGAAATAGCTTCAGCACCTCTTTATCGTTGCCAATAACAACCTACCACTCTCAAATTAATCATTTTACATTGCGATACTGAACAAGGTCTTCTTGTGTTATTTAACCTTTCTACTGCTTGAGTAGCCCAAAATATATCCCAAAAGGTGAGGTTGTTTTCTTTTACTTTAGTACGAAGTTCTATCATATGCAATTTCGAAGACAAAGCCTCTCGGGGTGCATGTGCCAGTACATTGCACAGCGCAAGGTGAACGTATTCGCTGGTTGACCACAGTGCAAACCAACAGTCCTTGATTTTCAGCAATTGTGCTGTGTCTCTCTCGTTCCTTCTGTCTTCCCCTTCCTCACTTTCCCTGGTGTTTCTTTTTCATCACAAAATATCCAAGCCAAGTCTAGTCAGGTAGATAATTTTATCAATTCCTTCTACAAAAACATAAATTTATTCAATTTAAATATATAAACAAACTTAATAATTAAACAGCACCTC
>CM060890.1:12462500-12615000 GCA_030762935.1 Hymenopus coronatus
CTACTACGACTGCTGCTACTACTAGCTACTACGACTGCAGCTACTACTACTACTACTGCTACTAATAGCTACTACTGCTATTACTAGCTACTACTACTGCTGCTACTACTAGCTACTACGACTGCTGCTACTATTAGCTACTACTACTACTGCTATTACTAGCTACTGCTACTACTACTACTACTAGCTACTACTACTGCTACTACTAGCTACTACTACTACTACTACTACTAGCTACTACTACTACTACTGCTACTACTACTACTACTGCTACTACTAGCTACTACTACTGCTATTACTAGCTACTACTACTGCTGCTACTACTAGCTACTAGTAGCTATTACTACTAGCTACTACTAATGTTACTACTAGCTACTACTACTACTACTGCTACTACTAGCTACTACTACTAATGTTACTACTAGCTACTACTACTACTGCTACTACTAGCTACTACTACTACTGCTACTACTAGCTAATACTACTACCACTACTAGCTAATACTACTACTGACACTACTATTGCCACTACTACTACTGCTACTACTACCACTACTACTACTACTACTACTACTACCACTACTGCTACTACTATTACTACTACCATCACTACTACTGCTACTACTACCACTACTTCTGCTACTTCTACTGCTACTACTACTACTACTGCCACTACTATTACTACTACTACCACTACTACTACTACTACCACTACTAATATTGCTACTACTACCACTACTACCACTTCTACTACTGCTACTACTACTACTACCGCTACTACTACCACTACTACTACAGCTACTACCACCTTACTTCTACTGCTACCACTACTATTACTACTACTACTACTACTATTACTACTCATACTACTACTACTACTGCTACTACTACTACTACCACTACTGCTACTACCACCACTAATACTACTGCTAGTACTACTGCTGCTACTACTGCCACTACTACTACTGCTACTACTGCCAAAACTACTACTACTACTACCGCTACTACTACTGCTACTACTACCACTACTGCTACTACTAATACTACCACTACTACTACTGCTACTACTACCACTACTACTGCTACTACTCACACCACTATTACTACTACCACTACTAATGCTACTACTAGCTACTACTACTGCTACTACTAGCTACTACTACTACTACCACTACTGCAACTACTAGCTTCTACTACTACTGTTACTACTAGCGATTACTACTACTGTTACTACTAGCTACTACTACTGATGCTACTACTAGCTACTACTACTTCTACTACTAGCTACTACTAGCTACTACTACTGCTGCTACTACTAGCTACTACTACTATTACCACTACTACTACTGCTACTATTAGCTACTGCTACTGCTACTACCAACTACTACTTTTGCTGCTAATAGCTACTACTACTACTACTACTGCTACTACTACCACTACTACTACTGCTACTACTACCACTACTACTACTACTACTGCTACTACTACCACTACTACTACTGCTACTACTACCACTACTATTACTGCTACTACTACCACTACTACTACTGCTACTACTACCACTAATACTACTGCTACTACTACTGCTACTACTTGCTACTGCTACTGCTACTACTAGCTACTACTACTGCTATTATAGCTACTGCTACTACTAGCAACTGGTACTACTGCTGGTACTACCACTAATACTACTCTACCACTCTTACCACTACTACTACTGCTTCTACTCTACCAATACTACTGCTACTACTACTATCACTATTACTACTACTGCTACCATTACTACTACCACTGCTACTACTCTACCACTACTACTACTACTATACTACTACCACCACTTCTACTACTGCTAATACTACCACTGCTGCTACTATTACTACTGCTACCACTACTACTGCTTCTACAACTACCCCTACTACTACTGCTACTACTACTACTACTACCACTACTACTACTGCTACTACTACTGCTACTACTACTACCACTAATACTGCTACTGCTACTACTACCACCACTACTACTACTGCTACTAATACTGCCACTGCTACTACTGCTACTACTACCACTAATACCACCACTACTACTACCACTACTACTACTGCTACTACTACCACTACTGCTACTACTACTACCACTACTACTGCTACTACTACCACTACTACTGCTACTTCTAACAGTACTACTACTACCACTACTACTGCCACTACTAGCTACTACTACTGCTACTACTACCTACTACTACTGCTACTACTACTGCTACTACTACTACCACTACTACTACTACTACTACTACTGCTGCTACTACCACTACTACTACTGCTACTACTACCACTACCGCTACTACTACCACTACTACTACTGCTACTACCACCTTACTTCTACTGCTACCACTACTATTACTACTACTACTACTTTTACTACTCATACTACTACTACTGCTACTACTACTACTACCACTACTGCTACTACCACCACTAATACTACTGCTAGTACTACTGCTGCTACTACTGCCACTACTACTACTGCTACTACTGCCACTACTACTACTACTACTACTACTACCGCTACTACTTCTGCTACTACTACCACTACTGCTACTACTAATACTACCACTACTACTACTGCTACTACTACCACTACTACTGCTACTACTCACACCACTATTACTACTACCACTACTACTGCTACTACTAGCTACTACTACTGCTACTACTAGCTTCTACTACTACTGTTACTACTAGCTATTACTACTACTGCTACTACTAGCTACTACTACTGATGCTACTACTAGCTGCTACTACTGCTTCTACTACTAGCTACTATTAGCTACTACTACTGCTGCTACTACTAGCTACTACTACTACTACTACTACTAGCTACTACTACTGCTGCTACTACTAGCTACTACGACTGCTGCTACTACTAGCTACTACTACTGCTGCTACTACTACCACTATTACTGCTACTTCTAGATACTACTGCTACTACTAGCTAATACTACTGCTGCTACTACTAGCTACTACTACTGCTACTACTAGCTACTACTACTGCTACTACTAGCTACCACTACTGCTACTACAAGCTACTACTACTACTACTATCTACTACTACTGCTACTACTAGCTACTACAACTACTACTACTACTACTACTAGCTACTAGTACTGCTGCTACTACTAGCTACTACGACTGCTGCTACTACTAGCTACTACGACTGCAGCTACTACTACTACTGCTACTACTAGCTACTACTGCTATTACTAGCTACTACTACTGCTGCTACTACTAGCTACTACGACTACTGCTGCTACTACTAGCTACTACTACTACTACTACTGCTATTACTAGCTACTACTACTGCTACCACTACTACCACTACTACTACTGCTACTACTAGCTACTACTAACACTACTACTGCTACTACTAGCTACTACTACTACTGACACTACTATTGCCACTACTACTACAGCTACTACTACCACTACTACTACTACTACTACCACTACTACGGCTATTACTGCTACTACTACCACTACTGCTACTACTACTACCACCACTTTTACTGCTACAACTACCACTACTACTACTACTGCTACTACTACCACTACAACTACTACCACTACTACAGCTACTACTACTGCTACTACTAGCTACTACTACTGCTACTACTAGCTACTACTACTACTGCTACTACTACTGCCACTACTATTGTTGCTATTACTACCACTACTACTACTACTACCACTACTAATATTGCTACTACTACCACTACTGCTACTACTACTACTACCACTACTACTACTGCTACTACTACCACTACTACTACTACTACTACTACTACTGTTACCACTACCACTACTACTACCACTACTGCTGCTACTACTACTTCTACTACTATTGCTACTACTGCTACTACTACTTCTACTACTGCTACTACTAGCGCTACTACTACCACTACTACTACTACCACTGCTACTACTACTGCGTCTACTACCACTACTAATACTGCTACTATTACTACTACTACTACTACTACTACCACTACGGCTACTACTACTACTACCACTACTACTGCTACTACTACCACTACTACTGCTACTACTATCACTACTACTACTACTACCACTACTACTGCTACTACTAGCTACTATTACTGCTACTACTAGCTACTACTACTGCTACTACTACAGCTATTACTACCACTACTACTACTACCACTGCTACTACTACTGCTACTACAACTGCTACTACTACCACTACTACTACTACTACTACCATTACTACTACTACTACTACTACTGCTGCTACTACTGCTACTATTAGCTACTGCTACTGCTACTACTAACTACTACTTTTGCTACTAATAGCTACTACTACTGCTACTACTGCTACTACTACCACTACTGCTACTGCTACTACTACCACTACTACTACTACTACTACTGCTTTTACTACCACTACTACTACTGCTACTACTACCACTACTATTACTGCTACTACTACCACTACTACTACTGCTACTACTACCACTACTACTACTGCTACTACTACTGCTACTACTTGCTACTGCTACTACTAGCTACTACTACTGCTATTATAGCTACTGCTACTGCTACTATTAGCTACTGCTGCTGGTACTACCACTAATACTACTCTACCACTCTTACCACTACTACTACTGCTTCTACTCTACCAATACTACTGCTACTACTACTACTATCACTATTACTACTACTGCTACCATTAATACTACCACTACTACTACTCTACCACTACTACTACTACTATACTACTACCACCACTTCTACTACTGCTACTACTACCACTGCTGCTACTATTACTACTGCTACCACTACTACTGCTTCTACAACTACCACTACTACTACTGCTACTATTACTACTACTACCACTACTACTACTGCTACTACTACTGCTACTACTACTACCACTACTACTGCTACTGCTACTACTACCACCACTACTACTGCTACTACTACTGCCACTGCTACTACTGCTACTACTACCACTACTGCTATTACTACTACTACCACTACTACTGCCACTACTACTGTTACTTCTACCCGTACTACTACTACTACTACTGCCACTACTAGCTACTACTACTGCTACTACTACTGCTACTACTACTACCACTACTATTAGCTACTACTACTGCTGCTACTATTAGCTACTACGACTGCTGCTACTACTAGCTACTACTACTGCTGCTACTACTACCACTATTACTGCTACTTCTAGATACTACTGCTACTACTAGCTACTACTACTGCTGCTACTACTAGCTACTACTACTGCTACTACTAGCTACTACTACTGCTACTACTGCTGCTACTACTGCTACTACTAGCTACTAATACTGCTACTACTAGCTACTACTACTACTACTAGCTACTACTACTGCTACTACTAGCTACTACAACTACTACTACTACTACTAGCTACTACTACTGCTGCTACTACTAGCTACTACGACTGCTGCTACTATTAGCTACTACGACTGCTGCTACTACTAGCTACTACTACTGCTGCTACTACTACCACTATTACTGCTACTTCTAGATACTACTGCTACTACTAGCTACTACTACTGCTGCTACTACTAGCTACTACGACTGCTGCTACTACTAGCTACTACGACTGCTGCTACTACTAGCTACTACTACTACTGCTATTAGTAGATACTGCTACTACTACTACTACTAGCTACTACTACTGCTACTACTAGCTACTACTACTACTACTACTACTACTGCTACTACTAGCTACTACTACTGCTATTACTAGCTACTACTAGTGCTGCAACTACTAGCTACTAGTAGCTATTACTACTAGCTACTACTACTGCTACTACTAGCTACTACTACTACTACTGCTACTACTAGCTACTACTACTAATGTTACTACTAGCTACTACTACTACTGCTACTACTAGCTACTACTACTACTGCTACTACTAGCTACTACTACTACCACTACTAGCTACTACTACTACTGACACTACTATTGCCACTACTACTACTGCTACTACTACTACTACTACTACTACTACCACTACTGCTACTACTATTACTACTACCATCACTACTACTACTGCTACTACTACCACTACTTCTGCTACTTCTACTGCTACTACTACTACTACTGCCACTACTATTACTACTACTACCACTACTACTACTACTACTACCACTACTAATATTGCTACTACTACCACTACTACCACTTCTACTACTGCTACTACTACTACTACCGCTACTACTACCACTACTACTACTGCTACTACCACCTTACTTCTACTGCTACCACTACTATTACTACTACTACTACTACTACTATTACTACTCATACTACTACTACTGCTACTACTACTACTACCACTACTGCTACTACCACCACTAATACTACTGCTAGTACTACTGCTGCTACTACTGCCACTACTACTACTGCTACTACTGCCACTACTACTACTACTACTACCGCTACTACTACTGCTACTACTACCACTACTGCTACTACTAATACTACCACTACTACTACTGCTACTACTACCACTACTGCTACTACTAATACTACCACTACTACTACTGCTACTACTACCACTACTACTGCTACTACAAACACCACTATTACTACTACCACTACTACTGCTACTACTAGCTACTACTACTGCTACTACTAGCTACTACTACTACTACTGCAACTACTAGCTTCTACTACTACTGTTACTACTAGCGATTACTACTACTGCTACTACTAGCTACTACTACTGATGCTACTACTAGCTACTACTACTTCTACTACTAGCTACTACTAGCTACTACTACTGCTGCTACTACTAGCTACTACTACTACTACTAGCTACTACTACTGCTGCTACTACTAGCTACTACGACTGCTGCTACTACTAGCTACTACTGCAGCTGCTACTACTACCATTATTACTGCTACTTCTAGATACTACTGCTACTACTAACTACTACTACTGCTGCTACTACTAGCTACTACTACTGCTACTACTAGCTACTACTACTACTGCTACTACTAGCTACTACAACTACTACTACTACTAGCTACTACGACTGCTGCTACTACTAGCTACTACGACTGCAGCTACTGCTACTACTGCTACTACTAGCTACTACTGCTACTACTAGCTACTACTACTGCTGCTACTACTAGCTGCTACGACTGCTGCTACTACTAGCTACTACTACTACTGCTATTACTAGCTACTGCTACTACTACTACTACTGCTACTACTAGCTACTACTACTACTAGCTACTACTACTACTGCTACTACTAGCTACTACTACTGCTGCTACTACTAGCTACTAGTAGCTATTACTACTAGCTACTACTACTGCTACTACTACTACTACTTCTACTACTAGCTACTACTACTAATGTTACTACTAGCTTCTACTACTACTACTTCTACTACTAGCTACTACTACTACTGCTAGCTACTACTACTACTGCTACTACTAGCTACTACTACTACCACTACTAGCTACTACTACTACTGACACTACTATTGCCACTACTACTACTGACACTACTATTGCCACTACTACTACTGCTACTACTACCACTACTACTACTATTACTACTACCATCACTACTACTACTGCTACTACTACCACTACTTCTGCTACTTCTACTGCTACTACTACTACTACTGCCACTACTACTACCACTACTAATATTGCTACTACTACCACTACTACCGCTACTACTACCACTACTAATACTACTACCACTACTACTTGCTACTGCTACTACTACTACTACCACTAATACTACTCTACCACTCTTACCACTACTACTACTGCTTCTACTCTACCAATACTACTACTGCTACCACTATTACTACTACTGCTACCATTATTTCTACCACTACTACTACTCTACCACTACTACTACTATACTACTACCACCACTTCTACTACTGCCACTACTACCACTACTACCACTACCTCTAGCTACTACTACTGCTACTACTACCACTACTACTACTGCTACTACCACCTTACTACTACTGCTACTACTACTACTACTGCTGCCACTACTACTACTATTGCCATTACTACTACTACCGCTAGTACTACTGCTAGTACTACTACTACCACTACTGCTACCACTACTATTGCTACTACTACCACCACTACTACCTCCACTACTACTGCTGCTACTACTAGCTACTACTGCTATTACTTTTGCTACTAATAGCTACTACTACTGTTACTACTACCACTACTACTACTACTACTACTATTACGAATACTAGTACTGCTACTACTACCACTACTGCTACTACTACCTACTACTTTTGCTACAAATAGCTACTACTATTACTACTATTACGAATACTAGTACTGCTACTACCACTGCTACTACTACTACTAGCTACTGCTACCACTACTACTAACTAATACTACTACCACTACTACTGCTACTTCTACTACTACTACCGCTACCACTACTAATAGCTACTACTACTGCTACCACTACCACTACTACCTCTACTGCTAATACTACCACTACCACTACTACTTTTGCTACTAATAGGTACTACCACTACCACTACTGCTAGCTACTACTACTCTACCACTACTACCACTACTACTACTCTGCTATTACCACCACTACTACTACTACTACCCCCACTACCTCCTCCACTACTACTACCACTACTACCACTTTTTTTTTGGTAGTGTTTAACGCCCGCTTTAACTACTTATGGCAATGCAGGCGGTGACACTGGTGATACTTGAATGATGATGGAGCACCGGTGGAATGCGATGGCAGGGGAAACCGGAGTACCCGGAGAAAACCCGCACCAGCGCCGCTTTGTCCACCACAAATCTCACATGCGGTCGCTTGGGATCGAACCCCGGCCGTCTAGGTGAGAGGCAAGTGGTCTAACCACTCGGCCACGGCGCGGCCCCACTACTGCTACTACTACTGCTACTACTACCACCACTACTGCTACTGCTACTACTACTGCTACTATTACTACTACTGCTACTACTACTACCACCACTACTACTACTCTACCGGCCCCACAAACACCAACCCTTCGTCCGGCATGTCATACTCGGCCACGTGTGGGGCGGGCAACGTCCAAAAGAGATCTTGGACGGCAAACAGGGCTCTGGCAATGCAGGACTTATTGTTGGCACTCGGCTATGACATTGGTAAATCTCTAATTATTAATTGTGGATAAGGTTATAAAGGATCACAGTTTGCGGGACAGGGGCTTCGGATCCCCAGAACCGGTCGGTGATGGTGGTGAGAGTTCAGGACCCACCCGACCGTTATCAAGCGACTGCCAAGCAACAACGGTGGGGAACCAGGCCGGGTTGCAGGGAAACATTACTGGAACAAAATTAAGTGAAGTAGACGCTATGGAAATAGAAAAGACACAAAACATAGATGAATCAGATCCTTTTGAACAACGCCCCTTAATCAGGAGATCACCGCCTGAACCAAGGCGAGGCTCTACTGGAAGTCTAAGTATGGAGTCCTACTCTTTGGGAAGCAAATATGCAAGTGACAGTCAGCTGGGCACACACAGTGAGTCTAGACATACTAGGGAGGATCTCTGCAGAGATTCTAAAAGAAAAAGAACTGAAAGCTCTGTACAAATAATAATGAGTGTAGAGGATCGTGCTCTATTTTTGCAAAAAGTGGAAAAAGAACAAAAGATGCACAAGGAACTGATACAGAAAATGGAAAAAGAGATAGATACACTACGGAAGATAATTAAAGAAATTCCCAATACCAAGAAGGAAATTAAAACTGCAATAGTATGCTAGACGGTTATATGAAATGAATGCCAAGTTCAATAAACTTTATATCAGAAATAATAGAGGAATATGCTGAGGAAAATCATGCATCAGAAGTTAAAGAAACAAGCGATAGAAGTACTCAGACTATAAGTAAACATCAAGAAGAAAAAGAGATGGTGATTAGGGAAATAGAAAGTAATTTAAACAAGGACATTAGTGAGCAAGAATTGGAAAAACTACTAAACATAAATTGGCCTGAAGAAGTTTTCCAAAGGTGCCAAGTGATAAGCGGTGAAGCCTTAAAGAGTGAGGATGAAGATTTAATCATAGTCACGACAGGAAAAGATTACAGTGAATGGAAGATAATGGAAAATATCCTGTATATAAATCCACAAATTCGAAAAGCGCTAGAAGAAGTTAACCTAAGCGCAGGGAAGATAATGGAAAATATCCTGTATATAAATCCACAAATTCGAAAAGCGCTAGAAGAGGTTAACCTAAGCGCAGGGAAGATGGACACTAATATAATAACAAACGAGACTTTGGGGGATGACATAGAGATCAGTATAAATAAGAGATATATCTACATTATAGGCACAGAAAAGGGTGGAAACTCAAGCGTAGGTTAAGTTAATCTGATGATTAATATAGAAAAGATCCTAAACATGGCTAGGAAAAAGGGAAGAATAAAAACCTCATGCATAACTACAGAGCAAGAATCAGAAGGATGTGTAAGCAAAGTCCTGGAATATTTTGGGAGGAAGATGGATTACCAAATACCAATGTACACCACCAAAGTTAAACAAAACAAGATACAGGAAGATGGAAATGAGGTGGGGAAAATAAAACTTAAAAACCAAGACACGATAATACTGAAACCTATTGGAGAGATAACGTATGCTGAGATTATAAAGAATATTAGACAAAATGTAGATACCAGTGGGGTAATCATAAATCAAAGAAACAAAAACAGTGATGGAAATGTACATTTGAAAATAAAAGGGAAAAATACAAGTGATAGACAAGCTTTCAAGCAGCTGTTAACCACTAAACTGGAAAACGTAGCAGAGGTTCATCTGAAGACCGCAAATTAAACAGTCATGATCTTGGACATAGATGAAATTGTGCGAGAAGATGAAATTAAAGCTGTTTTAAAACAAGAATTAAATAAAAATGAGAGATTTCACAGCTTAAATTGGCAGAAAAGGTGAACACACAAGGAGTAAAGTACGCGTTTGCAACCATCAGCACGGAAGCAGCAAATAGGATGATAAATAAAAGAAGAATAGGAAATGGATGGGATAGGTGGAGAGTGAAGCCTGTAAATGTTTTAAAACGTTGCTATAAATGTTACAAGGTGGGACATATAGCAAGGGAGTGCCCCAATAAAGGCGAACAAATAGCACAAATGTGTTATAGTTGTGGCGAAATAGGCCACAAATCAAAGGAATGTAAAAACCCTATTAAATGTTATCTATGCTAATCCAGTGAGCATAAAGCAGAATCAATGAGATGTCTACAGAAGACTTGTGAAAGCGCATGAGCGGGAGAAAATGAGTGTATTTACGAACCAAGCACGAAAATAATCCAAGTAAATCTTGATAGAAGCAAACGAGCAATGGATCTTCTTATACACAAATGTAATGTACACTGCATAGATCTAGCAGTAATAGCGGAACCAAATAAGAATATGATAAAATCCAACCCAAGATGCTTGAAAGGATGAAAGAAATGATGCTGCTATCTATCTATATACCTGCACATGGACCTAGGTCACAGAGAGATGGAAATGGAAATGGATATGCATGGATGGAAACGGATGAGATGATAATTTATTCTTGCTATATTTTACCTACAGCCAAAAAAGAAGAATTACAACAATTCCTACATGAAATAGGATATAGTGTTGACTAACATGGAGAGAAACGTAAAAAGATATTGATAGGCGGAGATTTCAATGCTAAAGCATATTGCTGGGGATCACCAGTTGAAGATAAAAAGGGTAGGACACTGGTTGAATGGATAAATGAAAAAGATTACAATGTACTAAATGATGGAAAAACACCAACATTCGAAAGAAATGATGGATCCTCATATATAGATATTACAATTTGTTCACAAGAAATAGGCAAGTTAATAAATAAATGGTACGTAGATGATGAAGAAAACTTAAGTTACCATAAAAACATTTATATAGAATTACATAGTCAAACTCCTGTGGTGTTACCGAAAATAAATAGCCAAAGAAAAGGATGGATATATAAAGAAGAAAATAAAGAATTAATGCTTGAAAAGATACAGCAGGAAGTTGGATGTAAAGAATATAAAAATCAATCAGTTCAATTAGACCAGATATTAGAAAGAGCATGTAATTATGCGTTTAAAAGAAAAGTATATGGTTTCCGCAAACATAAACCGGCTTATTGGTGGAATGAAACAATTTCCCAATTAAGGAAGCAGTGTACTGCAGCACGCAGAAAGGTTACAAGGATAAACCGAAGAAGCAACATCGCAGTATGTGAAAAGATGGAGATACAAAATCAATATCGAGAAAGCCGAAATGCTCTTAAAAGAGCTATAAAACAGCAAAAAAAGATTCATGGGAAAAGCTATGCAATGAGGTGGATACCGATCTATGGGGTAAAGGATACAAAATAGTAATGGGTAAGATAGGATCTAATACATCAATAAAACTTACAGATGAAGAGCAATTAAATATTGCTAAAACACTGTTCCCGGCACATAAAACAAATGTATGGCCAGAGATTAGCAATAATAAAGAAGAAATACCCTTATGTCAGCAAGACGAAATAAAAGAAGCAGGTCAACGAATTAAATCAGGAAAAACTGCGGGACCCGATGGTATCCCTCCAGAAGCTATAAAGGCTATTGCATCGCAAAACCCGGAAGTTCTTGAAAAAGTTATATATACACTGTTAGTTAAAGGAGTTTTTCCTAAAAAATGGAAGGTAGCAAAGTTACTATTAATTGAAAAGCCCAAACGGGCTTGTGGCAGTGTATCATACCGACCTCTATGCCTATTAAATGTAATAGGAAAACTTTATGAACAAATTATAAATAAGAGACTGATTAAAGAAATTGAAAGAAAAGGAGGACTTGCACAAATGCAATTCGGTTTTAGAAAAGGCAAATCAACCCTGGATGCAATAGAGACAGTTAAACAAATTGTACAGAAGGACGCAAAGGAAAAACACATGTATGCTGTTATGGTTACCCTGGACGTCAAAAATGCCTTTAATTCAACACCTTGGAGAGGTATAATTAATGAACTTGTAAGAAGAGAAACAGCTCCATACTTAATTAAGATTATTTGTAGTTACTTGCAAGATAGATGTATACTGATTAGTGATAACATAAAAATTAATATGAGTTGCGGTGTTCCTCAAGGCTCCGTCTT
This sequence comes from Hymenopus coronatus, assembly GCA_030762935.1. Lineage (NCBI taxonomy): Eukaryota > Metazoa > Arthropoda > Insecta > Mantodea > Hymenopodidae > Hymenopus > Hymenopus coronatus. Next base: position 12,475,731 of record CM060890.1, read on the forward strand.
ATGTCCCACCCTATGGAACATATACTATGATCCAGTATTAAAGGAGGAATTACTAAGTGGAGTAAAAACCATAGGATATGCTGATGATCTAGCGTTAATAGTATGTGGCAAAACAAAAGATGAAGTGGAAGAAAAAGTCGTGTGGTCCATGAATAAAATAGAAATATGGATGATCAAAAAAGGATTATGTCTGGCACCAGAAAAAAACGGAAATGATAATACTGGAAGGACGAAGATCTTTAAAGGAAATAAAGGTTAATTTCGGTAAACAAGAAATAAAATCCAGTAAGAACATAAAATATTTGGGTGTTCAAATGGGACATAATTTGAGTATGTGGCCACACTTTAAGTGTGTAGCTGCTAAAGCAGAAAGAAGTATTGCTGCTCTAGGAAGATTAATGCCAAATGTGAGAGGACCCAAACCAGAAAAAAGGAGAGTACCGAGTAGTGTAATCAACTCTATAATGCTGTACTGAGTACCTGCCTGGAAAACATGGGTGGAAATAGAGACCTTCCGGAGAATTATGGAAAGTGTACAGCGCAAGATAGCGATTAGAATTGCTAGTGCCTATAGGACCGTATCCACGCGGGCAATGGCCATTAGCCCGGAGAAAAGCTCTGCGATTCTCCTGGCGAAAACCATTAGAAATCGGCTTCAGCAAAACTTTGTTTTACGGCACCGTAGAATCCCTTGGGTGAACACGGTGAAGTATCTCGGAGTGACGCTGGACCGACGGCTGACTTTCACTCCGCATGTCAGGGGCAAGGTGAACCTAGGGCACGCTGTTCTCAGGCAGCTTTACCCCATGCTCAATTCACAGAGCATGCCCCTTACCCTAAAGCTTCAGCTGTACCGGGCGATCATTCCGCCTCTGGTTCTGTACGGCTGCGAAGTCTGGGGGACCGTAGCTAACTACGTGCTCCTCAGAGTCCAGACGCTGCAGAACCGGGCACTACGGATGATCTACCGTACCGGCTGGAGATTTCCCGCCCATATCCTTCATGAGCATTCCGGTATCCCGTACATTGTCGACCTCATCAGAACGAGGACCCGTTCATTGTACGACAAAATTCCAACCCACCCTAATCAACTGGTGAATTCTCTAGGAAATTATGATCCCAGAGAAGTACGTCGCCTGCCCTCTTTCCGCCTGCCGAGAGACGCTATGGCCCTCTCGGTTAGCCACGCCCCCTCCCCTGAGATACATTAAATTGATTCTGAAAAGGGCAAAGCGACCTTAACCCGTAACCAAAATGGGGTAAAAATAATAAAGCGTGTCGTCCTCATAACGGGTGAACGCAAAATCCAAATTAGAACAACTAATTCTGCTCCAGGCGGGAGAAAACTGCGCGGCCTCCTGATTGGCCCCCACAAGCGCCCGTGGGCGTGTCCTCTCCCTACAAAGTTCCCCGTACCAAAAATTTATCCTTCTGTAAGCACATACATCCGCTCCTCAACAACACAAAAACCAGTAGACATATCCACTGCTCATTTCAAAGGTAAAGCCGCGATGCGGCTAGGAACTGCGGCATCGACACACGACCGGGGCATGCCCCGATCGACCAGTTTTGCGTCTGGCGTCTGACATCTAGTGGCTCGGGAGCGTGCACACGCAGCTGAAAAACATGGAAATGCACAAAAGTGTAAGACAAGAGAAAAAATGATACAGTCATGGCAAGAAGAATGGGAACAGGAAACCAAGACGGCACAATGGACCAAGAAACTGATACCAGATATAGAGCCCTCGATAAACCGGAAACACGGACAAACGGAGTACTATTTAACCCAATTTTTATCGGGGCACGGACGCTTCAAAAATTATTTGTTTAAAATGGCTATCACTAATAGTGAAAACTGTCTGTATTGTCAGGAAAAGGATACTCCTGAACATACTGTATTAAAGTGTGAAAAATGGAATAATATAAGACAAACAATTATCAAACAAATTGGACAAGAAATAACTGCTAACAATATTATAATATTAATGCTGGAAACCGAAAATACATGGAAAATTATTCAAGACATGATAATTAAAATAATAAAAGCTAAAGCATTTGAGGAAAAGCAGAGATAAACATGACTTCTTCATTGTGAAGTAATGTTGAGAAGCAGTTTCCGCAATGCGAGCAAGTGAATAAAAGAGGGTTTTTTTTTTAGTCGGTATGAGTCCGGCACATCAGGGCTATCTCCCCTGATGCCCATGAGGGTCTTTCCCCCCTCTTTACAAAAAAAAAAAAAACTACTCTACCACTACTACTACTACTACCACTACCACTACAACCACCACTACTACTACTACTACTACTACTACTACTACTACTACTACTACTACTATCACTATTACCACTACTACTACTGCTACTACTACCACTATTACTACTACTACTACCACTACTATTACTACTACCACTACTATTACTACTACTACTACTACCACCACTATTACTACTACTACTACCACCACTACTATTACTACTATTACCACCACTACTACTACTGCTACCACTACCACTATTACTACTACTACTCTACTACCACTACTACTACTACCATTACTACTACTACTGCTACTACTACTACCACCACCACTGCTACTACTACAACAAATAATAATCATCATCACAATAATAATTATAATAATAGTAATAATAGTAATAGTGATAATAGGAATATAATAATAATAATAATAATAATAATAATAATAATAATAATAATAATAATAATATTACTGCTCTATTAACAAGGCAACGGTACTGTGCAAGTCAAACGCCGGAGCATTTTACCTCTACTTAGCCATCTGAATTCTGTGCAATAGGGGCAGGTTATTGTATTCCGCTGCTAGTTCTTTTTTTTATTTTGGTAGTGTTTAACATCCACGTTTACTACTTGTGGCACCTCAGGTGAGGACACTGGTGATAAATATGCAATGAAAATGGAGCACCGGTGGAACACGATGGCGGGAGAAACCGGAGAACATTGTTCACCACAAATCTCAAATGTGGTCGCTTGCGATCGAACCCGGATCGTCTAGGTGAGAGGCGAGTAGTCTAACTACGGCTAGATCTTTCAGCAGATTGCAAAATGTTCGATGCTTCGAAGTGTTATACTTATTTAAAAAACTATATTAAAAAAAAAAGCTGTGAAAACATTCTTATATATAGATTCAAAATTTATTAAATATGTAAACTTTTTGATCTTGAAAAAGGATTCTGTATTTCAATGATGATGTTATACTTATTTTAAAAAATCCATATTTCAAAAAAAAAAAACTAAAAGAAGAAAGCGTTTCAACTAAAGCAGAAAAAAATCTGGTATTATTTTTATAAAAGTATAAAATATTTATAATTATTATAAAAACCTTCAATGTTTTTTCAAAATGTTTTTCATATAATTTTCGAAAAATAATCTGAAAAAAATAATACAAGTTGCATGAATTGTTCTATTTTTAGAGGCAGGAGCCGCAGCAGAGTTAAATAACATACTCGCTGGAATAAAAACCCTACACACAAAAGCATTGGCTGATATGGAACAAGGATAGTACACAGCATCAAATCGCTAGAGACAATAAAAACAAAATATGGGCCGAAGATAGTCCTATCCATGGAGGAATATCAAATATTCCTTCCCGACCGATTCAGCAAGATATCTGATGAGCAGAAGCAAGCCATCAATGCTGGCGGTTTCCAGCTGATTTACAGAGAACAGGACAGGTTGAGCGGAGTGTTCAAGAGGCACAATATCACTTTTTACAAGTAAATCTAAACACTCCACTTAAAATAATATATATATATATATATATATATATATATATATATATATATATATATACCACAGGAGCGAATTAATAATGTTTAATTTACAATCATGTAACATCAGCTATTCTGGTTTAAATTTAGAAACCATTTATTTGTTTTATGCTATATCAAGAAATATTTCAATACTTTTGCATGCTAAGAATCATAATTGATTTTTATTTAAAAAAAAGTGTTAACGTTTATGGATTTCCGCATACAACTCAGAATAGTTCACGTTTTCCACCAGAAAAAAAAGAAAAAAAAAACGAATTTGTTCTCTAATTCTACTCTTGATTCCAGGAAGAAATGTTTTTTAATTTTCTGATAATATAACTGAATTCTTTTTTTTTCCCAGAAAACACAACATATCCAGATGGTATGATGCTGCACATATCGGATGCTGAAGTGGCAAAAATTCCAGGCAATAAAAAGCAATCTTTTACAGATAGCATTTCACTTTAAAAAAAATTTAAGATTTGTTTTAATGGATATAATTATATTATTAATAATAAAAAACTAGATTTCTATTAACAAAAGTATAGAAAAAGCGGGTTGAAAACATTTTCTTTATCAGAATTCACTTGAGACAATCATATATTTTAGTATTTTTATTATTGATATCATCATAATAATTTTTCAGTATAATAATTATTAATAGTATTAATACTATTATTAATATTGTTACTATAAAACTACTTTTTTTTATTGAAAATCACTTGAGATAATGAGACTACGTTTTTGATATGCAAAGGTCTTAGAATACATACATATGTCCATTTTTATTATCTACATAATAACATCATTTTAGTACTATGATTATTAGTAATATTTCTATCATAGTAATTTTATTATCAGTGGCTTGAATAGTATAATGATGATTATTATCACTATTATTATTTACAAATCATTCCCATAAAAGTCTGTAAAAAACAATGCTGGTTCATTTGTCACTTCAGGCAAATAAAAAAGTGATAGTAAAGAAGAAAGAAAATATAAAGCAATTTATTTATCGATATATCATTTTCCAGACGAACACATCCAGACCACTCCGAGTAAAGCGAGAAGGCGAATCAACTGTGAATCTATTGAAGAGAGCCCCCCCCCCCCAAGCGTAGAACAGAATTTGACAAAAGGTTGTGGATGACTTTACCAATGAAAAGTCGGTGCGTTGTGCTGAGATAAATCATCAGAAACTGGCATCTAAAAATAGATTCAGCTTTCAAAAACAGAATTTACTCAAATCAAATTGAAACTAGATCCTGCAATAAATTCAAAATAATAGATCCTACAATATTCAAAGACGAATGTAAATTCCTAATTTATAATGGAATCGGAATAATTTGATTCAATACAAATCAGGTATTCAATCAAATGCCACATTTATATGCAAATATATAGTCCAATCTCCTAAAAACACACACATGCACGCACACACACTTGGACACACATTAGCACGCACAAACACACTTGCACACACACTTGCACGCACACACACCCTTGCACCCTCACACACTTGGACCCAACACACTAGCACACACACACACTAGTACACACACTTGCACACACACACCTGCACACAGACACTTGCACGCACGCATGCACTTGCACACACACCTACACCCTTACACTAGCACACACATAATAACACACATACTTGCACACACGCACATACTTGCACAAACACTTTACCACACGCACACACACTTACATACAGACTTCTACACACAAATAGACAGGAACACAGGCGCACACACACTTGCACACGAACACATGCGCGCGCACACTTGCACACACACTTGCACAAACACCTTTGCACACACACATTCTCACACACGCACTCGTGCACACACACCCTAACACACACGCGCACACACACATACAGGCACACTCATTCACACACACGCATAAACATACTCACATACACAGACACACAAATGCGCACAAAACACAAACACACACAGTTGCACACACACACAAACACTTTACCACACGCACACACACTTACATACAGACTTCTACACACAAATAGACAGGAACACAGGCGCACACACACTTGCACACGAACACATGCGCGCGCACACTTGCACACACATTTGCACAAACACCTTTGCACACACACACATTCTCACACACGCACTCGTGCACACACACCCTAACACACACGCGCACACACACATACAGGCACACTCATTCACACACACGCATAAACATACTCACATACACAGACACACAAATGCGCACAAAACACAAACACACACACTTGCACACACACACACAAACTTGAACTCACACTTGCAGCCACCCACTTGAATGCACATATACTTGCACGCACGCACACACAGTCTTGCACAGACACTTGTACACACCCACACACACTCTTGGACAAATACATGCACACATTTGTACACACACTTACATTCACACTTACACACATACTTGCACAGGCACACACGTGCACAACCACTTGCACACACACTTGCACACGCACACACGCGCGCACACACCTTCACACACATGCACACATACACGCACACACACACACTTATACACACACACTTGCTTACACACATGCGCACCCACACTTGCACACGCATGAGTACACACACTTGCACACACATACTTATACACACAAGCACACGCGCATACACAAGCTCCCACACGCACTTGCGCACAAACACACATGCACACACATACACGCACACACATTCACACACACGCACATACTCACTTACACAGACACAAACATGCGCACGGGCTCAAAAACACGCACTCACACACACACTCACTTGCACACGTACTCCTGTGCACGGTACCACACATTTGCACACACACTTGCACGCACACACATAGATACACACACAGATATACTTGCACTCACCTACCCACACAATTGCACACACACACTTGCACGCACACATACTCATAGAGACAAACACCCACACACTTGCACCCTCATATACATAGACATACACACTTGCACACACATAGACACACTCATACTTGCATGGACACACATACTCATACAAAATTGCACGCACACACACATATAGACACACACACTTGCATGCACACACATAGACACACAAACACTTGCACGCAGTCACACACATAGAAACACACACACATTTGCACGCACACACACATAGGCAAACACAGGGTCTTGCAAACACACACATAGACACACACACTTGCACGCACAAAAACACATATCATTCACACACACAGACACACTCACTCACTAGCACACACACTTGCACACTAACACACACTGTCACACACGCAGACCCTTGCACGGTCACACACTTAGACACACACTTGCACGCAAACAAACTTGCAATCAAACATACTTGCACGCACACACACATGGACACGGCCACACTTGGACACACACTTGCACACACCCATCTTGCACATACAGATATGCAAATACGCACACATTTGCACACTCACATACACAATTTCACACACACATGCACACAACCACACTTGCCCAACTTGTACACACACTTGCACACAAATACTTACACACAACACCACTTGCACACATACTTACACACACACACTTGCACACACATTCTTTCACATACACACACTTAAAACACACACACACTTGTACACTAACACACCTGCACACACATAGACACACAACATTGCACACACACACACTTGCGCACACACTTGCACACAGAAGTACTTGCACTCACACACTTGGAAATACACACACCTACACACACATTTCCACACACACTTGCACGCACCCATACACAGTGCACACACATACAAAGACACACACACTTGCACTCACATATATGTACACACATACACACACTAACTAGCACATACACTTGCGGACACATAGACAAACACACTCTAACTTGTACACTCACTTGCCCACACGCACTTGCACGCACACACACTCATAGACAAACACATACCCACACTTGCACCCACAAATACATAGATATAGACACTTGCACACACACATAGGCACACACACACGCACTTGCACGCACACACATAGACACACGCACACTAGAACGCGCATACACATAGACACACACTTGAACGCGTATACACATAGATACATACTTGCACACACACACACACTTGCACGCACAAAACAATAAACACACACAGAGACTTGCACGTGTTCACATACACTTGCACATACATTTGCACACACATTCTTGCACATATACTTGCACACACATACTTGCACATATTCTTGCACGCACACACTCCTGCACACACTTGCAAACACACTAACTTGCACACACACACACTTGCACGCACCCACACATAGTTGCACACACATACATAGACACTCACACACAGATACTAACCTGCACACAATTGCGCTCAAACATATGCACACACACTTGCACGCTCACTCACCCACACATATACACTAACTTGCACACACACTTGCATACATATAGACACACACCACACACACTAACTTGCACACACACATGCACACACAAATATACACACACTTGCACACACATAGACACACATACTAACTTGCACACACACCTGCACACTCACTTGCCCACACTCACTTGCACGCACACACACTCATAGACTCATTACCCACACACTTGCATCCACACACACATGCACATAGACATTTGTACACACATAGGCATACATACACTTGCACGCACACATATAGACGCACACACTAGCACACACATACTTGCACATACACTTGCAGGCACGCACATAGACACACACAGAGACTTGCACGCATACACACATAGTAACATTCACTTGCACACACACTTGCACGCACAAAAACACATGACACACACACTTGCACGCACACATTTATACACATACACACTCACTTGCACGCACACTTGCGCACAAACACACACTTGCACGCACACAACTTGGAGACACTTTTGCACTCACACACACACACTTACCACACACTTGTACACGCACTTGCACACACACTTTCACATATACTTGCACAACCACTCACTTGCACACACACACTTCCACATACACACTCCTGTTGAATATACACACACTTGCACACTCACATACACATTTTATCACACACATGCACACACAATGCACACACACGTGCGACACACACACACTTACACACTTATACACTTGCACGCACACACTGGCACACACATACTTGCACGCTCTCACACACTTACACACAACACACACTTGCACATACAGTACACATACTCACACACACACTCACCTTCTTGAAGACAAATACACACTTGCACACACACGTGCACCTACACAAGTTTGCGCACAGAGACTCACTTACACACACACACACTTGCACACACACACGCGTACACACACATTCGCTCACACACACTTGCACACACATACACACACTTACACACTCTCACTTTCACACACAGTTGTACACACTCACTTTCACACACACTCACACACATACTTGCACACACTCTTGCACACACCCACACACACATGCACACGCATAATTTGCACACACATTTGCACACACACTTTCACATATGCACACACTTGCCCACCACACACACTTGCACACACAGAGTACAAACACTCACACACACTTGCCTATACACATACTTTAACACCCACACTCACACACACGCACACTTGCACTTGCACAGACACTTGCACAAACACACTTGTACACACACATGCTCACACATACTTGCACACAAACTTGCACCCACACTCACCTGCTTGAACAGACACACTTGCACACACGCGCGCACACAGTTTTGAACACACACACTGGCGCACACACGTGCACCTACACACACACTTGCACACAGACACACTTACACACATACACACAGTTGCATTCACATACACGCGCATACGCTTGCACACACACTTGCACAGACACACTTGCACAAACACCCACACTTTCCCACACACACACACACACACACACAAACACACTTGCACTCACCTTTGTACACACACTTGACACACAAAACTGTACGCACAGACACAAGCATACGTGCACACACACACGCAGACTCACTTGGACTTGCCCACCCAGGTACATGCACACACGCACACACACGCGCAAGCATTCACACGCACACACGTACATGCGCACACACTTTGTCACGCACACACAGCCACACACACAAACACTCACATACACGCATACACATGCGCACACATACGCGCGCACACACTGGCACAAACTTATACACACACGCATAGATACACGCATACACTTACGCACACTCACTTGCACACAGGTGCACTCTTACACACGCGCACACACATGCACACACGCATAAACGCATACACAGGCGTACACAGGCACACTTGCACACAGAGTTGAACGCACACACTTGCACACACACCTGCGCACATACCCTTGCACACGCACACACATGCACCCACACACTTGCACACGCACACAAACGCGTGCACACACACACACTTGCGCACACATACTTCCATACACATGCACTTGCACTCGCACACACGCACTTTTGCACACACGCGCATACACATTTACTGACACACATTCACACACACAAACACACTCACATACGCAGACACACACATGCGCACACACACGTTCACACACGCGCTCACACACATGTACACACATGTACACACACTTGCACATACAAAATCACACACATTCGCACACACACGAGCACACACGCGCACACATGCATACACACGCTCGCGCAGACACGCCCACATACACTTGGACACACACTCGCACACACGCACCCACAGACGCAAACCACACTTGCACACACACGCACAGACACACACACTTGCATACACACGCTCACACACAAACACACGCACACACACTTACACTTACACTCACACACATACACCCACGCACACACACTCACACTTGCACACACACGCACACACGCATACACGTACGCGCACTCAAGCATCAGATACTCACACACATGCACAGACACCTTCACACACGCATACGAACACACACTATTCACACACAAGCACAGACACACCTTCACACATGCATACGAACACACACTATTCACACACACGCACACACCTACACACACACACGTTCACACAAAACCACGCGCACGCTCAAACGCACACGCACACACACTCTCTCACCTACGAGATATCAATCTTGTATCTACTTCATGTTAATCGAGATAAACATTAGCAGAAATGTTTTTGTATAAGAAAAGAGAAATAAGGACACTTGGCTAAGGCGACAATCAAATCTTTTAAAAGCTGTCGCTAAGCAATTGACCTTGAAATTACATTATCTTTGCATGGACAGAAGTAAAACAAATGAGCAGCATATGACGATTTAATTCGCAAAAAGTATAGGTATTAAAAATTGAAACCAATAACGAGACCTATCTTGAAATTCACAAACTGTACAAAAAGCTGCATATGACATAAGTTATATGTTTTTACGAAATCTATATTTTTTATGCAGTAAGTTGTAACTATTTCTTACCAATTATGCAAAATTATTAAAAAATAAGAGGGATTTTGAGGCTTTTTCCAAAAAATTGAACATATATATTTTATTTATGATGTAAATATCTTCAATATGCGGTATTTTAATTAAAATAGTTAGAGCCCTTTCGAGAAAATAATGGTCGAATATTTTTCCATGTAAAGGGTAGTTTAGGGTGGGAGATTCGTGTCGTTTCTTTGGGAGATGCTGAATATCAAGCGACTTTTCGTTATGGCAACACACACACACACACACACACCACACACACATGATACATATACGCACACACTTTTTTCTAAAAATGCTATCTTCACTCACGGGATCTCCGTCTCGTCACCGAAACATAAAATCCTTTATACCTACTATAATCTTACATAATATGTACGTACAGAGAAAAATAAAATCTGATGTGTTCCATTGCCTGGCTTTCTCTATCTGTTGGTAAACAAACTATTGTTACAAACGCCTATTTTTCTATCTGCTTTATTTTATCGAAGTAAACAACATTTTATTGTGCTTCCGTGTAGATACGCGGAATTGAAGTAGTTTAAAGTTACAGTCAAATCTATTAAAATCTATCTCTATCTTTGAATGACCAAGATGAAAAAAATGAATAACGATTTCCCATTTGTAAAAATCTAGGTACTGGACTTTTAAAATCCAGTGGCAAGGAGACTATTAACTTCTGAAAACTGTATTTGATGTAAATAGTGTGTTTTAACCAGATATGCATCTTTTATGTAGTACGATTTTCTCTCTCTTATGGTTTCCCAATTTTGCAAGTCATCCAGAATAAACAGCGTTTCAGAGGCTATGCCCAGAAAATATCTACATTTCATTTAACATAAATATATTATACATTTATATGTTAACCAAAATTATTAAAGCCATTTAAAACAATAAAAATTGCGAAGTATGTTCCATGTATAGGGTAGTTTGGGGTAGGGCGTTTTTTATTGAAAATCTTTTTGTCGCATTCTTGATCTTAAATATCAATTTTGCTATTTGACATACTTTTTGTTTTTGAGCTATACCTTTCACAGTTGCTGATACGCACACAGGACTTTTCTCTAAATTTGTTTTGTTATACAGGGGATCTCAAAACTTATAATTCCGGTGAAATCACAATATCGGATTTTTCGTGCAATGCAATTCCTTCTCTACCAACTACGTACTTTGTATGTATATGATAGAGAAAGTAATAGTAAATAAGTACAAATCTCTAAGCATAGACGAAAATGAGTATGATAGCAAAGACGCTGAAGACAGCTGCCAAAAGCATCTGTTTTTCTCGTGTCATTGCTAACCAGAACTCTCCAGGGGGTTGTGCCCAAAACTGACCATTCAGTCCATCTGTCCCGGACAGCAAAAAGGCGTGCATGACCAACATTATTGTTCGAGTCGACAGTAGAAAAGCCACCATTATTGACACTCGGAAACAAGATGTAACATCTGTTCATAATGTATGGTTCTCGTTACATTCTCATCCAGAATTTATCATTTTGTAATACCTTTTACAGCAATATACATTATGAAACACCTTTTGGATGTGTCTAGGTGTGCAGTGTTTATTTTTCTTTTTCTCTGCATTAGATTAGATATAAGCATTTAAACAGACATTTTAATTTCCCTGTCATTTGCTTATGGTAGAGAAAATATTGCATTTCACTTAGCATTTAGAAGTCGGGATTCCACGAGATATCCTCTCAATCCAAAAGAAGCATTGGTTTTAAAATATTTTGCTTATATCTGCAAATCCTTTTGTGAAGACCAAATTAAAAATCTATGTTCCATTCACATGACTTTCTCTACATCTCTGCAACAAATTATTATTATTAAGAAGCTAATGCTTTTATTTACTTATCGCTAACCGAGAAAAAATTAGCAGAAACAGTCTTATTACTTGCTTCTTGTAAATAGAAGGGAGTATCATAGGCTAAAGTGATAGTCAAAAGATGGTTCCTATGTGAATGAAGTTCCTTTGTTTGTACGTTGACAAATTCCTGTATGAGAAAAATATGCTTTTTAAAGCTGAAACTAAAAACAAGGAATATCTCAAAAACGATCAGCTCCACGAAAAAAAAGTATATAACATAAATTGTGTGTCTTAATGTGCCCTACATTTTTCTGTGTGGTAAAATTTTGTTTATATCTTACGGTTTAGCAGTTATGCAAAATTCCATAAAACTCATCCAGAATAAAGTAGTCTTCAGAGGATTTTCCCAGATAATTCAAGATATACATTTTACTTGTCAGGTAAATCTCTTTAATATACAATATTTTAATTAAAATCGTTAGAGCCATTTTTAAGAAAATCAAACTTTTCGAAAGAAGTTCCATGTAAAGTGAAGTTGGGGGTGGGGGATTTTTCTGAAAATCTTCGTGTCGCATCCTTGGAAGATACCAAACTTAAATACCAAGTTGGATTTCACGGTCTTTTCGTTTTCGAGCTATGCTGTCTACAGGCACACAGCCCTTTTTCTGAAAATGTTTTTTTTTTAATTCAGGGGGACCCAAAACATGTATTTCCGGTGAAATCTCGGTATTGAATTTTTGAGTGGAATACAATACCTTCTCTATACACTATATACATAGTACGTGTAGAGAAAGCAAAAATAAACAGTTGATAAATACCATATGTTTTATTCGAATAAGATGCCATTTAAGGATATCAAGCAAAGAAAAGCTATTTCCATTTCCAATTTCTAAAAATGTCCTAAAGGTTTTCATAAACTTGAGATGTTAACATGACAAGTGGAATGTTTATCATTATGTCCTTTGGTCTCTGTGAGGTTCTGTGGATAATACGGCACCTTAGACGTGTTTGTATAAGCTCAAGATAAATAAATAAAAAAGTTAAGTCTTTCTAGTCATTTGCGAAATATTTTGTGTGTGTTATTTTGACGTTTACATGATTTGTTTTACATGAACTCTTGCAGAGAGCATGTAGCATCAAGGCAGATTTATAAAAAATAGTTGATTATTCTAATAGTCTCCTTTTTGCCTGCAAAATGTTAATGACGAACATCACAAAGTTTCGAGAAAAATTTGATTTGTTTTTTTAATTATTTAAAAAATAAATATTAATATAAATGACAATGATTAGAAAAAGTAACACACAAGGGACACGCACAATATTTATTTGTCGATTTTTAAGGCAAACTACGGTGTTTTGGGTTATTGTTTATTTATTAAACTTCTCCCCAATGTGAGTTGCCAGAAAACGACAAAGTACATCAAACGAATAATAGTAATAAGGTGCATAGTCGAAAACGTAATTCAATGTAGTATAGAAATTAATAATTACAAAGTACAACAAATAAAACATATAACAATCTATAATGTTTGTAATTCAAAACATTTGATGACTATAATAATATGAAATGAATCTTCAAATAGGATGGTTAGAATTTAAAAATACTCATATAAAATATTTAATAAACTGGTTACAACTTATAGTAGTAGTTTCCGTAAGTTTGAAACGATACTTACATGCCTTACAAGCTTATTATGACATCATATTTCGTATATATTATTGTTTATCTTTCTCATATGTTTAGTAGCTTTATTGTTTGGATCGAGATAGCGGATCATGCCCATGTGAGCATTAGGCATGTATAAAACGTCCAGGATTTATGAAGTTGCCTTGAAAACAACAAGAGGGTGATATCTCCTAGAAAACTTTTATACAGATTGAATAGTTTTTATAACGAGGAGGATAGACACTAACGATGTTAGTCTTACAAACTCTTTATTTTCTGAAAATTTGGTTACAAATAAAGAATTTATTTCCTGCTGCAAAACAATTCGCTCGGCACTTCGACGTGTAGGCAGTTGATGGCCTTCTCCATCCACAGCTCTCGCGTTACTGTGCACTAACCTCCAGTTGAAGTCTAACTCACGACACACAACACCACATTAGCTTGCAATTCTTACTCCTTTTATAGCTAGGAAATCACAGAAATTTCTGGAGCATCTAGAAGATCGAGACAGTCGCGTTCCACAGTCTCTGGTTACCGGCTCGCTGCACTTCCTGTGTTATAACGCATTCAAGGTCAACATACCAAGAGATTATAAACCGGGTATTCATATTAATGTGACATTTCAAACCATATTTTTCTTTCAGTAAGAGGTAAGACATATTGTATGCAGCTTGGGAATTAATAAAAATAATTACTGCACCTCGGACAACTGTCAAAATCGCAGACCATAAGCTCTTGGGACTATAATTGAAAGATTTAGAAAATGTTACATTCTTTAAATAACTTACATAGTAAAAATTATTATTTAGGAATTTTAAAGTGGTAAGAATTGGAAGGTAAATACATTTTAATTCAGAGTAATTTATAGACGTTCTTAAACTTCTATAGTCCACAGTGTCCCATTTTATATTGGGCATGAAAGACTGCTTAATTTTGTTCATAGGCCTCTTTATCAGGCTTAAGGATCTTTTAGTGCTGTAAGTTATGACACGGACTCATCCGAGGGAAAACATTTTACTCCTGGAAAAAAAAACAAAAACAATCGCTCTGCGCCAGGCTAAACCCGTGACCTTGGGAACCAGACGTTGGTATGTTACCCCAAGACCATGGAGGACAACATTGTAAAACTGGAAACATTAATACAATGTACGGTAATTATTAATGTTTAAAAACTAGTATTATTTATAAGTATTTATAAGAAATAACAATAATAAAATAATAATAATAGTAATAATACTAATATAATGATAATTAATAATAATAATAATAATAATATAATAATAATAATAATAATGTGCCCTGGTTCATTTGTTTTCACGTACACTTAGCACCATTTTGCTTGGCAACTGGTTCACTATTAATAATTATATTGCCATTTCATTATGTTTATATTGAACAGGGCACGGAATTTGAATACCCAAAGTATGCAGTAGATCGTTTTCTTAGAACGCTTTTACGATATGCAGTGTCTTCTTCAGAAACAATCTCTCTGGATAACCACATGCTCATTCTTTCGCGTTTTGCCTATCCGTTTTGCCCTACACTGATTCATCAAAATGTGGATAAGAAATGCTCACATTTTATTCAAAATCGTTAAAAATTTTATAATCCATTATGAGCATTTAACTAAACATTCAGATTCCAGACACGAGGGTGTTTCATTTAAGTACCCGTGTTAGGAATGAAGACTCTCTCCGACGTTCCTGCCATTTTTAACTCCTCCAAAAATAGGAATAGTCAAGTTGTGCAAAATAAGATGTCTTGACCTTGAGCCTCTAAATATTGTTCCCGCGAGGCATTTATGTTTGGAAATAAGAAAGCAATTGCAGGAAGCCAAGTCGGTGTGACATCTTTCATATCGCAATTCATGCAGCTTGGCGGTCGACAACTCAGAATGTGTGTGTCTTTTTCGCCAAATGGGGGGAGGTGTGTCTCCTCCAACTTTTTGTCGAATCAGTTTAATACTGTCGAGAAATCGTTTTTCCTTTTTCTAAGGAGTTATTGTGAATGGCACCCTTCAAATACGACGGGACCGTCTTTACCTTCTTGGAGTAGATTCACGGAAGCAAACCTTATGTTGATTATTGCTTGGTTTTTGCGGAGTGCAATGATAAACCCTAGTGTTGTCGACGGTCACGTCTTGAGAAAAAAGTTTGATTAAATAGCTCCAAACACAGCTTCGAAGTTGTTCAATATCGCGGCACTCATTAGGCCGACAAGCTTTGTATCTCCAATTCATCATGCAAAATATGATTTTCCGTTCCGGACGACATACCTACGGCCTCTTGCCCTTCGGGAACTTTCCGAGAATCATATCATGGACTTTTCAATGATTTCCTCAGTAATCACATTTGCCGGGCAGATGTTGATTGTTGAAAGAATATCAAACCGTTGTCATAGGGGGATTCCAATTCTGCTTTTATCTCCTCGCAAGTTTTTCCAACCAAAAGTAAAACGCGAATCACTGAACGATATTGCACTTCTCCATTTTATCCAACACACGTTGAACGGCTAACTTAAATGCCTTCCAAATCTAAAATAACCTATAAATAAGTACCAAAACACAATATACGGTGGTACCACTAACTTGTCTTAGCAAACCTCTTTGAAACTCGGATTGTTATTGAGTGTACATTTCCCAACTGATGCTTATTTTTCCGCCACATCAAAAGACATTCTCAAATTCATTTTGAAATAACATACCCAAATCGCTATACTTCAACTTTGGTAATAATTAATTTTTAAGACATTTTACAGAAGAATCCTTTAAATAGGATTAGATTTAACAGTTATTTTTTCAATAAGTATAAAATTCTAAAATATAATTGCAATAAACAATTAAATAAATTAATTAAATTAATTAACTACTGTTGTTATTATAAGTGGAGAGAAATGCTTATTTTGGTCCATGCTCTATAAAATGTTGATTTTATGTTACAAACTGTGAAGCCCTATTTAGTCTGTTTGAATTTTGTGTTGTACTGTATAACCGGTCCACCATGACAAATCTTATGCGTCCATTTAATTTGCTGTATGGATTCATTAATAACTAAATATGAACAATTATGATATGTTTTCGAGAGGATGTGAATATGTAGGTATGGGTGTAATTTGAGCAGAGAAAAAGCTTTTGTATGACTGCTGTAATATATAATATAAAACAGCTCAAGTGTTCCGTTCACATGACATGCTCTAGCTGTTCCATAAACAAACTTAACCTTACAAAAATTCTTTTATTTACATATTGCCAACCAATATAGCATTAAAGAAATGAGCTTATTGCTTGCTTGCTTATAAGTAGAGTGAAATAAGGGAGTATACTAGGTTAAAGCAATATTCAAATATTTCAGACTGTCTTCAGCGTCGAGTCAGCTTCCTCACCCGGAGGTCGTGGGTTCGATTCCCGACTCGGGAATCGCTTTAACCAGAACTATTTCCTGTCCCCCACAAAGTCTGGAAGAATGAATACGAGAGTGTATGTGGTTAATGATATAAAATAATTAACCTAATGTCAATAACCTACAGTTAATATAGAGTTGTTTCATAAGTTAAAAGCCCCCGATATGACCATGGCAGTTAAAGGGGCTATACAAATGAAACAATAAAAAAATCTTTTAAACGCAATTGAAATTGATTTTCTTTTGTATTCCCGGGAATAAAACAAACAAGGAGAAACGAAAATAGACTTCCTGTTTGGGAAAAGTTTAAGAAGTTAAAATTTGAAACACATTGCAGGGAATCTCTCGGATATAGTTAACTCCACAAAAAAAGGCAAATGACATAAATTACTAGCTTTTACGCTTTACGAGTTATACAAAAGTCATCCATAATGAAGAGGTCTTCAAAGGCTCTTTCCAGAAAATTCAAGATGTCCATTGCATTTGTTATGAAAATATCTTAAAATATGTCATTTTAATTAAAATAGACAGAGCCATTTTAGAGAAAATAACAATTGTCGAAGTTAGTGGACGGATTTTCTTGGAAATCTTCGAGTTGCATCCAGAGAAGATACTGAATTTAAATAGGTGTCACGTTTTGCATTTAACGACTTTCATTTTTGAACAATGCTGCTCACAGAACCCCGATTGACCAACACGCACAGGCACTTCCCGACATTTTTCAAAAAATGTTTTTTTCGATTCAATGGGTCTCAAAACAAGTATTTCCAGTGATATCTCGGGACAGAAATTTTGGGTGGAATAAGTACATTCTTTATACTAGAAAAGCTGTCATGCAAGTTCGATGTAGCTACCTTATCCTTGTGAATTAGTTCCACTTTTATAATTTCTTTGTTGTCTGTAGCGATTCTTTTAATTATTTTCTGCTTTTGCTCCTCCCTTTTTCTGGATGTAACATTTCTTCAGGAAGACTTAAATAATACACAGAAATGTACTTGGTGATATGTTTCTCTAGCTTTTACTGATATTTACCTAGAAAAAGGTTCTGTTGCCTCTTTAACATGCTTGTTTAACCCGCTGGAACTAATGTGTTTCAAATGCAAAGATGAGGAATCAAAGAAGTATCCGAAGAGAAAATACGGACATTCATGGCGACACCATATATATATAGTAACACAATATTACTTTCTCTATACGTACTATGTACATAGTGTATAGGGAAGGTATTTTATTGCATCCAAAAATTCGATACCGAGATTTCACCGGGAATATATGTTCTGAGATCCCCTGAATCCAAAAAAGCATTTTAAGAAAAACGTTCGTGTGTGTGTATGGGCAGCATAGCTCAAACATGAAAAGACCGTTAAAAACCAAACTTGATACTTAGGTTTGGTATTTTCCAAGGATGTGACACGAAGATTTTCAAGAAAATCCCCCCACTCCAAATTACCCTTCTCATGGAAACAATTTTGAAAATGTTGGTTTTCTTAAAAATGGCTCTAACGATTTTGATTAAAATCTTGTATATTTAAGATATTTACTTGACAAATAAAATGTATATCTTGAATTTTTTGGAAATAGCCACTGAAGACTAATTAATCTGGGTGAATTTAACGGATTTTTGCATAACTGCTAAACTGTAAGCGATGGACAAAAACTTTCCCCATAGAAACTGTACAGCACATTAAAACACACAATTTATGTTACATACATTTTTTGTGGAGTTGATCGTTTTCAAGATATTCCTTGTTTTTTTGTTTCAGCTTTGAAAAACTTATATTTTTCTCATGCAGGAATTTGTCAACTTCTGTCCATACAAGCAAACCAACTTCAACCACATAGCAACCAGCTTTTGACCATTACTTTAACCTATGGTACTCCCTTATTTCGCTTCTACTTACAAGGCAGCAAGTAATAAGACTATTTCTGCTAACTTTTTCTCAATTAGCTTGAAGTAAATAGAAGCCTAAGCTTTTTAACAATACTGTTTTGCAGAGATGTAGAGAAAGTCATGTGAATAGAAAACATGAGATTTTTTGCCTCAAATTCTGAGTACAATAAATGTATTTACTCCAACACTGCAGAACAAGACGCTCCTTCGGCTCTGTCTTTAACCCAAGTATACTCTCCGGAGTTACCGTCGAACTCAACTCTACAAGCCTCGTTGCTTTGTTTTTAACGTCTCATTTACATAGCAAGAAATGTCCAAAAGTAGGGGTCTTTATTGCCCCTTATATATTACGGTGGCGTTGCAGCGCTTTGAGGTACTACACCCGCTCGCTCATGTGCTAAATTTTACGCATATCTGCAGTATAACTGTGTAAAGGAAATCAGTCCCCAACGTGCAACAATTTTCTTTAAATAGCTATGCTGTTTTGTCGAGATGTTGCAGTGCATGTTTCCTTTTTAACATCCTATTGACAAATACATTTCGTTATAAAGTTTTGAATGTTTTTGTTTTTACATGTTTTTACCTTCTCTACACGTACTATGTGCATAGTGTACAGAGAAGGTATTGCATTCCACCCAAAAACTCGATACAGAGATTTCACTGCAAATGCACGTCTTAGGGCCTCCGGTATCCAAAGAAAAATAACATTTTAGAAATAGGTCCGCGCGTATGTTTTTCCGTGTGCCTGTGTATCTGTGAACACGATAACTGAAAAACGAAAAGTCGGTAAAATACCAAACTTGGTATTTAAGTTTAGTATTCTTTCAAGATGCAACACAAAGATTTTGAGAACATTTCCGCACCACAAACTACCCTTTACATGGAAAAAAGTTAGAACATTTTGATTTTCTCGAAAATGACTAACGAATTTGATGGAAATACCATATATTAAAGATATTTACATCACAAATAAAATGTATATCTTGCATTTTCTGGGAAGAGCCTCTAAAAACCTTTTTATTCTGAATGAATTTTGCTAGATTTTCATAGCTAGTAAACCGCAGGAGAAAGACAAAAACGTACTACACAAAAATGTATATCTCGTTAAAACACAATATATATTTTTAGATATTCCTTGTTATTGGTACATTGGTACATCTAATCTTTTCACATACGGTAATTTTTCTATTCCTGACGAAGAAACGTCTTATCCACATGGCAACCAGCGTTTAAAAGATTTGACTGTCATTTTAGCCTAGTGTATTCCATTATTTTTCTTCTCTTATAAAGAGGTATTTCTGCTAAAGTTTATTCCAATACCATGAAGTAGATAGAAGCATAAGGTTTTTAACAATAATTTGTCACAGAGATTTAGAGAAAATCCTGTGAATGGAACACGTCATATTTTAATTTAACTGTGGATCGTTATATGTATCTAAAGTTCCTTCAATGCTATTTGAGACAATTTCTAACCAAACGTTATTTATTGTGATTAGGTAAAGAATTGTTTTTGTAGCAGTAATATAATATTCATACGATGTGATATTCAGACTATTAAGTTGTGAATCTGAAATGGTAAAACAATTGTGAGTGTGGGTGTGTGTGTGAGTGTGTGTATGAGTGTGAGTGTGTGTGTGAGTGTGTGTGTGTGACTGTGAGTGTGTATGTGAGTGTGTATGTGAGTGTGAGTGTGTGTGAGTGTGTATGTGAGTGTGTGTGAGTGAGTGTGTGTGATGTATGAGTGTGTGAGTGAGTGTGTGTGAGTGTGTGTGAGTATGTGTGCGTGTTCGAGTGTGTGAGTGTGTGTGAGAGTGTGAGTGTGTGTGTATGAGTGTGTGTGTGTGTGAGTGTGTAGGGCCCACTTTTACTACTATTGCAAGCAGGCGATGGCACCAATGATACGTGGAATGAAGATGGAGCACCGGTGGAATGCGATGGCAGGAGAACTCGGAGAAAATCCGCCGCTTTGTCTACCACGGTGTGGCTCGTGTGTGAATGTAACACTTCCGCGTTGTTAGGGTTCTTCAAGACTATACTTTTATTTGTAGTAACTATGGTACCTAATGTAGGTTCAGGAGAATCTTTGTGGAATTGATTTTAAAAATTATCATGGATACGCCTTAAATTACTACTTTTGTAATACCAACAGGAAGTGTTCCATTCCATCCAAAAATTCAATATTTAGATTTGATCAAAACAGCACATTGGGAAGTCTACTGAGACCACAAATGTTTTTTTTTATTGTATAATTTTGTATAAATGCCAAAGTAAAAGAGGCATGAAATATATAGGTAGAGTTAATTGAAATACATGCTTAAATAAAATAACTTTTTATATCATAATCCATTTTCGAAATTTATGCTTTTAGATATTTACGGCCACGTACTTTTTTTTTTAGCATAGTTCATTAGATTTATTACTTATAGAAAATAGGGAAGTATTTTATTCCACCTAAAAAATCTATACCGAAATTTTATTGGAAATACCAGTTTGGGCTCTTCATAATTCCGAGCAATTATACCCGCATGTGTGTGTTTGTATGCGTGTGTTTCTGTGTGTGTATGTGTATGTTTCGTGTGTATTTTGTGTGTCTGAGAAGTATAACTCCAAAAATGAAAAGTTGATTAAAACGAAACTTCGTATTTAAGTTGTTTATTTTCCAAAGATATGGCACTAAGATTTTCAAGAAAACCTCCACGCCCCAAACTACCCTTTAAGTGGAAAATACTTATGACATTTTATCAATTTTCTCAAAAATGTCTCTACCGGTTTTGATTAAAATGCAATATCTTTAATGCACTTAAGACTTAGTCTGTCTTGAATGTTTTTGGGAATAGGTGTAAAGTCTTCTTCATTCGCATAATTTTTAATAGGTGGTAAATGTTAAAAGCATTTCAGGTACAGCTTTCATTAATTGTATTCCCGATTTCTCTGAATGGTCAGATGACTAAAAAGCCATGTTTCTATAACGTTAGCATTAATTGATCTGATAGTTGGTTAAACTATGAAGCCCGGGAGTTAAAATACTTATGACATTGCAGTTTATCATCTCAAAACATGCCAGTCAATTAGGGAATTTAATTGTGTGCTGGTATATTGCCATGGTAGCTCAGTGGTTAGAGAAACCAACTAGAGACCGGGAGATCCATGGTTTAAATAACTGCTATAGCATTGAATTTTTCAGTCTGATTGTGTCCTATGCATGGCTTTGTGAAAAAAAACCACACTTAATTAAACTTATTAAAATTTGTAGCACCCTTGAATCAGTTGCAAGCTATAATCAACAACTGAGATATATAATTGAAAAGTGGATGAGCAGCTGAGAGCACGTGTACGATAGCAGTCCTGTGTAATGTTGTAATGGCCTAGAGCAGTGTTTCCCAACCTTTTGAAGTTCACGGCACCCTTGGGAATAAACACCAGGGGCACCCTTCCTTGAATTAAAAGAAAATTAAGCTTAATATGTTAATTTATTGAAATATTATATAATAATAACGTACACCATAACATAATACTGTAAACTTTACTACAATCACCGAGTAAAAATACATATAATAAATTTTGTTCGATTAATGATTAATGTGAAACTTGTGATTGATGCTAACAGCACAGAATGTGATGTCGGGTCTTACGGTTGACAGTGAAACGCGCAATTCATCCTCAAGGTTATTCAGTCTATTTCTTGCTTTGCATTATATTGTCACCATAGCAGAGAAGGCTTGCTCACATAGATAGGATGTTGAAAAGGGCAAAAGTGCGTTAATTGCTTTCTTCATTAGGTTAGGGTACTCCTCTCTCCGTTGAAGCAAAAAACTAGCCACCGACGCCTCACTCTTGGTGAACTTACCTTTGAGTGTGGAATCAGCGCAAAGATCAATAAATTCATCTCGTTCGCAAGCAGTGAAATCTATTTCCTCTGCACTATCTACGAAATCAAATGGTGAGACAACCCAGTCGAGATTCGTAGTGGAAATAGTTGGAAAGTATGCATCTATTGCATTTTGCAATCTTGATAAGGGATCACAAATGCGGTCTTTCAGTTTACCCAGATCTTTATCTCCTGCCACATTAAGAAGAGATGGAAAGTTCGACAAATCTCATTTTTGAACTGCAGACTTCCGAGAACTAGGTTTTCTTTTAAAACCTTTCATTTTATTGGTTGAGGAGATTATTGTTTCACGTCGACCCTGCATCGAAACATTCAGTTCATTCAGCTTATGAAAAATATCTGCCAGATACAACAGTTCAAAACACCAAGAATCACTTAGTAAGAGCTCATGAAATGTGTCTTGATTTTCATCCTCAAAAAAAGTTTTTAGCTGTTCTTTTAGTTCGAGAAACCGGTTCAATACACGACCCCGCGACAACCACCTTACTTCTGTGTGAAGTAACAAAGAGGTATGAGCTGCATCCGTTGCGCGACATAACTGTTCAAAAATTCTGCACTTTAAAGGTCGAGACTTCATATAGTTCACCGTTTTCACAACTTGGTTAAACACTTCAGCAAAATCTTCATTACACGCTTTCACGACTAATGCCTCTCTATGCAGAAAACAGTGAGTTATAATAATGGATGGATTTTCATTGAGAGCTCTGGCAGTAAAATCTTTAATTTTCCCAGACATAGATGGTGCACCATCTGTACATATACCACAACAGTCTTTCCATGAAAGATCATGGTCATTGAAATAGGAATTAATAGAAACGAAAATATCATGGCCTGTGGTTGTAGTCTCCAGTGGTCTACAGAACAGAAACTGTTCACTAATATCTTTTTCATCAATATATCTGATAAAACCAAGGAGTTGCGGTTTGTCACCAATATCGAGACTCTCATCTACTTGCAAAGCAATTGTTCTATAAGTTTTTATTTTCTCCGTGACTTGTTCGTTGATATTGCATGACATTTCAGATATCCTGCGGCTGATTGTGTTGTTGGACAGAGGAACTTTCGAAATTTGATTAGCTGCTCCTTCGCCAAGTATTGTTGAAACTATAACTTTACATGCAGGGCCAATGATTTCCTCTCCAATAGTATGAGGTTTCTTTTTTTTAGCTATCAGTTCTACTACTTTAAATGAGGCTTCAAGAGCAGTATCACCTATGGTCATTCTCTTTACCATTCGCACAGCTGTTTTCTTCTCCCCTTCTAATATATGTGAAAAATACATTACACTTTTCTGTGACACACTAGGATGCTTTGTTGTAAGATGCTGGTTCAATTTGCTAGGTACCATGGCCTCGTTGCTAAGTGTTTCGCCACAAACTAAACACACAGGGATAGGGTTTTCCTCGTTGTTATTCCACTTAAATCCATACGCTAAGTAACTGTCCTGGTATGTTCTTTTCTTTCGTCTGTCTTCTTTATGTCGTGAATTCGACGGTCCGGGAGAAACTGTAAGATTTGGCTTCTTAAAGCAAGCAGTAGGAGCCGACTGTTCACTTTCACTGTCCTGGCGTTTACGTTTAACAATGAACTTATCCATAGCTAAACACTGTGAATCAACGCGAGGAAGACAACTGAAAGCGCCAAGCGGCGTACACTTTTATATATTCATCTGTCAAAGTCTTGGGAATGTTCGTGAGGAAGCGAGTAGTCTCGGGAATGTTCGGCAGGGTATAGCTGTAATGCCATCTGTGGGATACTAGTATAACTGAATTATTGAAATGAATCGACCACTATCACCATCTGCCGTGCATGAGGGTAATTGATTTGACTTATTTTATTTCAAGACCTTACAAGACTTAAGGCTTCAGTAGAAGGTATTTTTTTTTGTTTATCTCAATATCTCGCGGCACCCCTTAGCCAATCACACGGCACACCGGTTGGGAACCGTTGGCCTAGAGAACATATTTTTTTATGTTATTTGAACAAGGTACCAAAAAGAGACCTTGGGCTCATAGTAAGGGACAGTCATTGTTTACAAGTGTGGTGGACTTATAATAATTACAATTTATATCCAAGACAAGCTGTCAACAAAAATAATTTAAAAACAAGAATAAGTTGAATACAAAAATATACACGACGTAACAAGATACACAATTTCACAACTAATCACAGTATGGCATTTATACATATTATGTAAACAATGTGCTATGTGTTTTAATTTGTTTGAGAATTATAACACTGATAGAACTGTAATACTGGATTCTACAAATTGGTATACATTATACTTCCAATACTTAAAAATAAATAGACTAACAAAGAAATTGCACGTGAATATATCATTCATTAGCCATTGTATACTGAAGTTTTGACATTTGCATCAAATATAATAGTAGTGAAGTTATGTATTTTGATATTTCAGCAGTAAATGCATTTTTACCTCCCTCTTAAAAAGTGTGAATTTATTAATTTGTTTCATTGGTATGGGAAGTTCATTATAAGCTTTGGTCATTATATAAACAATGCCCCTCAATCTATATTTAATACTATTTGTTTCACCATTGTATTCTTAGAACCCCTGGTGTGATGATGAGGAATGTTTTTTTGGTTTTAATATATTAATATTTGTATGGAACAGTTTATTAATAATTTTAAAAGCAGATATAATCATGGACAGTTTAATTACTTTCTCTACACGTACTATGTACATAGTGTATAGATAAGTTATTGTAATGCACCCAAAATTCGATACCGGATTTCACCGGAAACGCATGTTTTGGGTCCCCTGAATCAAAAAAAAAAAATCAGAAAAAGGTCCATGTGTGTATGTGTGTGTCTGCATGTGTAAGTGTCTATATGTGTGCCTGTAGACAGCATAGCTCAAAAACGAAAAGACCGTTAAATAACAAACTTGGTATTTAAGTTTGGAATCTTCCAAGGAATGCGACAAGAAGATTTTCAAGAAACTCCCCCAACCCTTTACATGGAACTTTGTCGAAAAGTTTGATTTTCTTAAAAATACCTCTAACAATTTTGATTAAAATATCGTATATTAAAGATATACTAATAAAATGTATATCTTAAATTTTGTGGGAATAGCCTCTGAAGAGTACTTTATTCTGGAGGAATTTTACGGAATTTTGCATAACTGCTAAATCGTAAGAGATGGACAAAAACTTGCCACATAGAAATGTATAGCACATTAAAACACAACATTTATGTTAAATACTTTTTTTGTGGAGTTGATCGTTTTTAAGATATTCCTTGTTTTTAGTTTCAGTTTTGAAAAACTTATATTTTTCTCATACAGGAATTTGTCAACTTCTGCCCATACAAACAAAGGAACTTCAGTCACAGAGCAACCAGCTTTTGACTATCACTTTAACCTATGGTACTCCCTTATTTCGCTTCTACTTACAAGGAATGAAGTAATAAGACTATTTCTGCTAATTTTTTCTCGATTAGCATGAAGCAAATAGAAGCATAAGCTTTTTAACAATAATATGTTGCAGAGATATTAAGAAAGTCATGTGAATGGAACACATCAGATTTTTTAAATTTTTTTTTATTTTGAGTGTAGCACTTTTCCATGGGTTTTGTAAAGCATCTCCATGACCATTAATAAAGACGAGGTGACCAGCTTTGCAGACTTATTGTTTGAAAGGTACTTGTACATGTGTCAGGCTGCAGGTGTGAGCCGGCAGTAAAGGGTATCCTGCACCACCACGCGCAGCGGGACTCCATGTATTCAGCATTTAAAGAACCGCGACGTCTGGTGCTTTAACTGGACACACAAACTAAAACTGCAGCTGATTGCAAAAACCTTACAAGCTGACCACTAAGTGACGGCTGTCCAGTTGTCCTTTCTAGTGCTTCAAGCGTCTTTGGACATTACACAAAATCTGATGTGCTCCATTCACATGGCTTTCTCTACATCTCTGCTACAAATTATTGTTAAAAATCTTATGCTTCTATTTACTTCATGCCAATCGAGAAAAACCATAGCAGAAATAGTCTTATTACTTGCTTCCTTGTAAGTAGAGCGAAATAAGGGAGTACCATAGGTTAAAGTGGTTGTCAAAAGCTGGTAGATATGTGACTGAAGTTGCTTTGTTTGTATGGACAGAAGTTGACAAATTCCAGTATGAGAAAAATATAATTTTTTCAAAACTGAAACAAAAAACAAGGAATATCTTAAAAACTATCAACTCCACATAAATTGTGGGTTTTAATGTGCTGTACATTTTCTATGTGGCAAGTTTTTTTCCATCCCTTACAGTTTAGCAGTTATGCAAAAATCCGTTAAATTTACCCAGAATAAGTAGTCTTCAGTGGATATTCCCAGAAAATTCAAGATGTACATTTTATTTGTCAAGTAAATATCTTAAATATACGAGATTTTAATCAAAATCGTTAGAGCCATTTTTAAGAATATCAAACATTTCAAAATTGTTTCCATGAGAAGAGTAGTTTGGGGTGGGGGGATTTTCTTGAAAATCTTCGTATCGCATCTTTGAAAGATACCAAACCTAAATAACAGGTTTGGTTTTTAACGGTCTTTTCAATTTTGAGCTATGCTGCCCACAAACACACACACACACGGACATGTTTCTAAATTTTCTTTATTCAGGGGGTCTCAAAACATGTATTTCCGGTGAAATCTCGGTATCGAATTTTTGGGTGAATTACAACACCTCTATACACAATGTACATTGTACGTGTAGAGAAAGTAAAAACTGTGGTGTTTTATAGTTAATTAGAACAATAATCATAGCACAGATTCAAAATGTTAAATACTGGTCTAGTGTAGCGCCCCTCAGTCAGTAATTAGGCTTGTTTCCACGTGAGACCCGGAAAGGTGAAGATGATATGAGAGCCGGGCAGCCGGAAGCAGGCTGTTCTGTGAACACTTCCTAAGCAGTTCTTATCTCATCGCGGTGAGCACTAGGAACCTGCGGAAAGGTCTCTGAGTATACCGGGGAACCCCAGCGCCGAGAACTGAGTTTCCAAAGCACAATCTACTCCACGAGAGCCGTTACCAACGCCGACACTTACAACCCAGAAATAAATTCAATACTAACATTTTATAAACTATGCTTTATGATACATTAGCGAATGGTTCATTAGCATGGTCTATCCCTGACATCAACGCCAGAAACTAATTATTATAGGTTACAAAGTGAAATTGCTTCTACCTTGGCTAGACATACATTTCAGATCATAAATGAGTGAATATACAAAATAGAGCTGAACATAGCAAGTATAAATATACATTACACAACGATAAATGGTACAACCCGATGAGCTTGCGGTAATACCGAATATCATTTACTTAAAAACAAATGTAAGAAAGCCTAAATGCAATGGAATGATCTCTTCTTTTAATATGGAGAAATACCCAAAGTCCCAAATCGAGAAGTTCATAATTGAAAATGATAATGTAATGTCATGTACACGGCATTACCGTTAAAACATTTGATGTGTTCCATTCAAATTACTTTCTCTATATCACTGCAACAAATTATTCTGTTTACTTCATCTAATTGAGAAGAAACTAGCAGCAATAGTTTTATTACTTGCTTCCTTATTATTTGAAGCGAAATAAGGGGGTATCATAGGTTAAAGTGACAGTCAAAAGTTGCTATGTGTTCCTTAGTTTGTATGGACAGGAGTTGACAAATTCCTGTATGAGAAAGTATGCTTTTCAAAGCTGAAACCAAAAACAAGGAATATCTAAAAAAAAAAACGACGACCTCCACGAAAAAAAAAATTATATGACAGAAATTGTGTGTTTTAACGTGCTCTACATTTTGTGTGCTTTAAGTTTTCGTCCATCTCTTACGGTTTAGCAGTTGTGCAAAATTCCGTAAAATTCATCCAAAATAAAGCAGTCCTCAGAGGCTATTCCCAGAAAATTCAAGATATACATTTAATTTTTCATCTAAATATCTGTAATACACGATATTGTAATCAAAATCGTTACAACCATTTTCAATAAAATCAAAATTTTCGAAATTTTTTGCATATAAAGGGTAGTTTGGGGTGGGGGATTTTTTTTTGAAAATCTTCGTGTCGCATCCTTGGACGATACCGAACTTAAATACCAAGTTTGGTATTTAACAATATCTTCGTTGTTGAGCAATGCTGCCCACAAACACACATACACACAGACAGACAGACAGACAGACATACACACACGGACATTTTTCTAGAAATGCTTTTTTTTATATTCAGGGTATCTCAAAACATGTATTTCCGGTGAAATCTCGGTATCGAATTTTTGGGTGCAATACAATACCTTCTCTATACAATATGTACATAGTACGTGTAGAGAAAGTAAAACAATTACAATTAATTGATTCAAAATATATGACGGTCAACATATCTGTGAATAATATAGAATTACATCACAGAATTTAGAAAGTTATATTTTGAAACAGTTCTATTTCTCTAGTTGGTACTACGTACAATGTGGAAACAGTAGTGTACTCCACCCAAACATTCGATACAAACACTAGTATCCCTGAATCCAGAAAAAAAAAAAAACATTTTTAGAAGCATGTAAATTTGCGTGTGTGTTTCTTTGATAGTGTTTAACGTTTGCTTTTGCTACTTGTGGCACCACAGGCGAATGTGTGTCTGTGGGCACCATAGATAAAAAATTCATTATATACCAAAGTTGGTATTTATGTTCAGTGTCTTCCAAGGATGTGACACGAAGATGTTTAAGAAAATTGCCTCACCCCCAACTACCTTTTACACAGAATATTTTTTGCAAATGTTGATTTTATCAAATATAGATTAGACGATTTTTATTAAAATGCCATTGTTTAAACTATTTTCATGATAAATGAAATGTATATCTTAAACTTTCTGGAAATAGCCTCTCTGTAGACTTCTAAATTCTGGATTACGTTTGTTCAGCTTCTTACATACAGCAGGTACAGGAAGTATTGCACTCCACTCGAACATTTGATTGTGGAATCAGCTAAGAATACTGTTTTGAGGCCCCTGGTACCCACTCCCCAAATTTATACTTTCTCTATCAAGTACACAATACATTCCACCCAAAATTTCATTACGGAGATTTCACTAGAAAAACACATTTTGATGTCTGCTGAATCCCCCAAAAAATGTTAAAGAATAGTTCGGAGTGTTTTTACGTGCCTGAGAACATTATAACTCACATTTATATTTGCCAAATACCGCTTTAGTATTTAAGAACAGCATCCCTTAATGATGCGACACGAAGTTTTTCAAGAAAATCCTCCTCTCCAAACTACGGTTTGCATGTAAAAATTTTCGAATTGATTAAAATACTTATGTTTAACATATTTTTTAAAATAAATAAAATTGACATCTTGAATGTTCTCGGAAAGCCTCTTAAATCCTCATTCTTATGCTTTTTATAACCGGTAGACCGTAAGCGAGAGGCACAATCTACCCCTTCGATCTCGGTTCTCCTTGCTCTTTTGTAGGACTTACACTTTCAAGTACTCACAAACCAATGGTGGTGGTGGAGAAGGAAATAACATGGAATAATAAAAGGACTGATACGAAAATTCCCGCATCAAGTTAACCAGCCCAGCATTTGCCTAGCGTTAAGAAACACCATTATAACTGGTGCAACAGATGTGTGGACATGTGACAATCGTATTGAGAGCTCAGATAGGCAGTTCACCAGTCGATTCATGCCTGTCACAGTCAATGTCAAATATCTGTCACCTGCACTATACGGTGCTGCACTGATAAACATGTATTATATTCATATCTACAAAACATCCAGACAAATGGACTACTATATAAACAATGTCAATGTATGCCTCCATTTCTTTCACAACTGACAGTCCTTTGTCTTCGCTCACGTCATTGTCATCATCAACGCTATCGCTACTTTCTGCACCATTATCCTGTATTAGAATTCTTTTTGATTTTCTACAATTCTTTCTAATGCTTTTCAATGCTCTCAACATGTCGACATACATTTTTCCATTCTGGCCCTGCAATTCGCTGGCGACACA
Organism: Hymenopus coronatus; assembly: GCA_030762935.1. Lineage (NCBI taxonomy): Eukaryota > Metazoa > Arthropoda > Insecta > Mantodea > Hymenopodidae > Hymenopus > Hymenopus coronatus. The sequence continues at coordinate 12,507,669 of CM060890.1, forward strand.
ACTGTTCCACATCTTTTAATTTAAAGTGATATATTAAGTTTTATTTTTCTTTCTTTCTTATTTTTGAGAACCCTGGAAACGGAACTCGGTGAAATATCAGTTGCCTTGGCTACTCCTTCATTCACTTTCTACAGGCTTTTGAAGAACTCGGAGAACATATATTTTCTTCCTATATATCTGCCTCTTGTTTCATGAGGTCAAGGGCATTTGCATTTATTTCTCTCATTTGGCTAAGTAATACCTTGCCACTTAACTTTGAAAACGTAGGAGCCATGGTTAAAGAAATAAGACAAATAAAATGAATTCTAGACTGTCCACTTTGAATACAAATATATGCGGAACACTTTCGATACAGACTGTACAAGGTTTGCTCGCTGTGACTTTAAGTAAGCAAAGTATCATATCACAAACTCCGATAAGTTTGGCTGGGTAGCTGGATTGGCGGTCAGGGTCACAATTCCAGAAGTTTTGCTTCGATAAAAATGGTCGATTTCCGTGGATTTGAGTCAGAGCCAAAAATGCATATCTCGCTAAAACACACAATTTACGTCATTAGTGTTAATCATTTCCAATATATTCTTTATTATGGTTTCCATTTTCAAAAACTTACAGTTTTCTCGAATGGGAAGTTATTATTTGTTATTTCGTTTCTCTACTACGTACAGTAACGCTTTTTAATGCTAACATGTTATTATGTTTGAGACACCCTATTGCAAACCATTTTAGAGAAAGGCCAATGTTTGTGTGTGTGTGTGTGTGTGTGTGTGTTTGTGAGTGTTCGAGTGTCTATGAATAGCATGATACAAAACGAAAGTCTCTTCAATATTAAACTTTTATTGAAGTTCTCCAACTTCTAAGAATGTGACAAGAACACCTCAAACGAATGCCTACCAAACTACCTTTTGTATAGAAAAATGTTCGAAAAATTTGATTTCCTCAAAAATGGTTCTAAAATAGATTAGGATAAAAGGTGTTTAAGAAATTCGAATGATAAATAAAATACATCTCATTCAGCTGGGAACATGTGAACAACAGTTCCATATAGCGACTAACACTTAAAAATTACACTATCACTAAGCCTTCTATGTTCACCTGTTCTCGATGTATCCACAAGGAAACAGGTATAAAGGTATTTCTACTAATCATGTTTTTCGATTAATGGGAAGCCCACAGAAGGAATCCGCTTTTTAAAGAACAGTTTGCTGAAAAATTGATAGCGAAGGTCATGTGAATGTAACACATCCGATTTTAGAAAATGGACCATATGTGTGTTTATGTGTGTGTGAGAGAGAGAGAGAGGGAGAGAGAGAGAGAGAGACCATAACTAAACGACATAACTAAAATCGCAAAGTTCGGTAAATAACAAAGTTGCTATTTAGGTTCCTCATGAGGTTCAAGTTTACCAAAAATTACAACTTGACAAAAATTATATTCGCGGACCAAGTGAAAATACAGCATATGGAATGAATGATTTTCTGTTTAGTTTCACAAGACAGTACGAATGTTCGCCCCATCAAACTATCTATCTAGTTCTACTGTTGCTTTGAATTTTTAATGTAGCAAAATAGATTATACTAATTTCCTTTTTAATTGAGATGAATTTTACTTTCTGTACATCCTGTATACAGAAGATATTTTATTCCACCCAAAAATTGTATGTCGAGATTTCACCAGAAATAATGTTTAAGGTTTCCTGAGTCAAAAATAAGCATTTTTGGAAAAAGCTCCGTGTGTGTGTGTCGGTGGGCAGAATGGCTCAAAAACTAAAATACCGTTAAACATCAATAATATATACGTTTAGTATCTTCCAAGGACGCGACAGGAAGACTTTCAAGAAATCCACCCAAACTATCCTTTGTATGAAAACTTTTTAAAATTTATTTTTTCCCAAAAATGGCTCAAACGATTTTTGTTAAATACCATATATCAAGGATATTTAAATTACAAATAAAACATATATCTTGAAATTTCTGGTGAATATTCGAAATTTCATAAAAAATAGATGAACACTTACCATACAAAAATGTAGAGCTCGTTCACACACAATTTTTGCCATATACATTTTTGTTATAGAGTTGGCCACTTCCGAGATATTCCTAGTAATTTTTCTCATATTGTCTCCTTTAATTTCATCTCTCTTTTGTTTTACTGGCAATGCAAAGCAAACTTAAATTGTTCACATATCGACAGATACAGAAAGTGATGTGAATGGAACAAATCAGATTTTTTCATACGGTTCACATAGTTTGGTGTTATGAGGATTTGCTGAAAATAAACATCACAGGAAGTGTATTTATCTATGTATTCTTTATTATAACGCACCGTGGCCGAGTGATTAGACGCTCATTAAAGTGGCCTGGGATCGATCTCAGGAAGTTTGTGGTGTTACAAGTGACATCTGGGCGGGGTTCCCCCGTCATTCAGTACATGGTCACTTTTCCTTTTATTCAATTCACTACTGGTTCATATAATACTGTTCCTCACTCTCATCTCAGCCATCTTGGCTGACCCAGAGGCACCTGCTCCTCCTGACGCTAGTGTAAGCCTTGGGGATGTTCCCCATACGAGCAGAATAAATAGAAAGAAGAAAAAAAGTCTGATGTGTTCCATTCACATGACTTTCTCTACATCTCTGCAACAAACTATTGATAAAAAGCTTATGCTTCTATTTACTTCATGCTAATCGAGAAAAAATTAGCAGAAATAGTCTTATTACTTGCTTCCTTGTAAGTAGAAATGAAATAAGGGTTAAAATGATACTCAAAAGTTGCTTGCTATGTGACTGAAGTTCCTTTGTTTGTATGGACCGTACTTGGCAGATTCCTGTGTGAGAAAAGTTAAGTTTTTCTAAGCTGAAACCCAAAACAAGGAATATCTAAAAAAAAAAAGGATTAACTCCATGAAAAAAACGTATACAACATAAATAGCGACTTTTAACGTGCTCTATATTTTTTGTGTGGTTGGCTTTTGTCCATCTCTTACGGTTTAGCGTTATGCAAAATTCCGGAAATTCACCCAGAGTAAAGTTAGTCTTCAGAGGAAATTTAATAATTAATAAATTGCATGAAGACTTTAAACTTTTAATTGGAAAAAAAATTTAAAGAAAATTCAAAATGTACATTTTATTTGTCAGGTAAATAACTTTAATATACGATATTTTAATCAAAATCCTTAGAGCAATTTTTGAGAAAATCAAAATTTTCGAATACAGTTTCACGTAAAGGGTAGTTAGCGGTGGGGGTATTTTTCTCAAAATCTTCGTGTCGCATCCCTGGAAAATACTAAACCTAAATATCTACCAAGTTTGGTACTATACCTAGTTTTCGTTTTTGAGTTATCGTGTTCACTGACACACGGACCTTTTTCTGAAAATACTTTTTTTTTTTTGATTCAGGGGACCCTAGAAGATGTATTTCCGTGAAATCTCGGTTTCGAATTTTGGGTGGAGTGCAATACCTTCTCTATACACTATGTACATAGTATGTTTATTTTTTTGTAGTGTTTAACGCCCGCTTTAACTACTAATGGCACCGCAGGCGGTGACCTTGATGATACACGAATGATGATGGAGCACCGGTGGAATGCGATGGCGGGGGAAACCGGAGTACCCGGAGAAACCCGCCCCAGCGCCGTTTTGTCCACCACAAATCTCACATGCTGTCGCTTGGGATCGAACCCCGGCCGTCTAGGTGAGAGTCGAGTGGTCACATAGTATGTTTAGAGGAGGTAATAAGAATTAGTAATAATTAATTTAATTGCATTGTTCTGAGTTAAACATAATAGGTTTCATTTTTATGACCATACAATATATTTAAGTCTGTCTCTATAGTCGACTGGTCATCGTTATGACCTCTGAACTCACAAACCTCAGGTTCGATTTTCAGCTGGGGCTGTATATTCTGACTTGAATTAAAGCCATTCCGCAGAGTCTGGAAATGTAAATGTGGGAATAAATGTCAGCTTGTTTGCTAATAAAAAAAATCTGACGTGTTCCATTCACATGACTTTCTCTACATCTCTGTAATAAATTATTATTAAGGAGCTTATACTTTTATTTACTTCATGTTAACCGAAAAAAAAAAAAATAGCAGAAATAGTCTTATTACTAGCTTCTTTGTAAGTAGAAGCGAAATAAGGGAGTACCATAGGATAAAGTGATAGTCAAAGGCCGGTTGCTATGTGACTGAAATTGCTTTGTTTGTATGAACAAGAATTAACAAACTCCTGTACGAGAAAAGTTAAGTTTTCAAAACTGAAACCAAATCTCAAGGATGATCAACTCCACGAAAAAATGTATGCAACATAAATTTCGTGTTTTAATGTGCTTTACATTTCTTGTATGATAAGGTTTTGTCTGTCTCTCATAGTTTAGCAGTTGTGCAAAATTTCGTAAAATTCACCCAGATTAAAGCAGTCTTCAGAGGCTATTCCCAGAAAATTCAAAAATATATTTTATTTGTCAGGTAAATATGTTTAATATACGATATTTTAATTAAAATCATTGGAGCCATTTTTGAGAAAATCAAAATTTTAGAATAAAGTTCCATGTAAAGGGATGGGGGTTATCTTTCTCAAAATCTTCGTGTCGCATCCCTGAAAGATACTAAACTTAAATACCAAGTTTGGTATTTTACCAACTTTTCGTTTTTAAGTTATCGTGTTCACAGACAGACGGACACCCTGACACACGGACACACACACACACACGGACCTTTTTCTGTAAATACTTTTATTGGATATAGGGGACACTAAAACATATATGTACAGGGTTACTACAAAAGAAATAGACAACTTCAACTGCCTGTAAAATAAAAACTATTAGAGATAGCAACCTAATTATTTGGGAGGTATGTTGAGAAACTCTCAAAGTTTTGTTTGTGACTATTGGTAATGCTGTAGTGTTTTGTTTGTTGTTGCAGAAGCTGAAATTGCGGAAAATCCTGTGGAAAAGGCATATTGCGTGTTGGAATTTGCTAGAACGCAATCAGCAACTGTTGTCCAACGACATTTTAGAACACGTTACCACAAAACGCCACCGACTAGACAGTCAATCTACGACTGGTATAGAAAATTCGAGACAACGGGATGTTTGTGCAAAGGGAAGAGCTCGGGAAGACCAAGAGTGTCGGAAGAAAACGTTGAACGTGTTCGTTCTGCCTACATAAGAAGCCCAAAGAAATCGACATCTAGGGCAAGCATGCAATTACAAATTCCACAGCAAACTGTATGGAAAATCTTGCGGAAGCGACTGCACATGATGCCTTACAGATTACAGATGTTGGAGTTTCTGAGTGAAGAAGATAAGGTCATACGGCGTGACTTTTGCATCGACATGTTGCGACATGATGAAGACGATGCTGGTTTTTAGGAGCGCATCATTTCATTTTTCTGGTAACGTGTTCTAAAATGTCGTTGGACAACAGTTGCTATTTGCGTTCTTCTAGCAAATTCCAACACGCAATATGCCTTTTCCACAGGATTTTCCGCCATTTCAACTTCTGCAACAACAAACAAAACACTACAGCGTTACCAATAGTAACAAACGAAACTTTGAGAGTTTCTCAACATACTTCCAAAATAATTAGGTTGATATCTCTAATAGTTTTTGTTTTACAGACAGTTGAAGTTGTCTATATCTTTTTTAGTAACCCTGTATTTTCGGTGAATCGCAGTATCGAATTTTTGGGTGCATTACACTATGCACATAGTACGTGTAGAGAAAGTAAATCAGTAAATGGGTGAGTTGTTTGCAAAGTAAACTTTTCCCGATATGAACAGAGTGACCAAACGAGACGGCGCTTGCAGGCTTTATGATGTCTGATATGCCTACACAAAGGAGGGAGCAAGGTATCTGTTGCCTCTCTGTAGCCACCTAAGGTTCCTTCACTTCATTCCTTCCTCTTGGGCGCGGGGGGGGGGTGGTAATTGCAATAGATATGTTGTGTGTCGCAGCGTCCATAATATACGAAGTGAGTTGCGGGTCTGTCAGTGAGCAGCCAAACTTTAAAAATCTGATGTGTTCCATTCACATTGCTTTCTCTACATCTCTGCAACAAATTATTCAATTTACTTCATCTAATCGAGTAAACATTAGCAGAAATAGTCTTATTACTTTCTCCCTTGTAAGTAGAAGCGAAATAAGGGAGTACCATAGGTTAAAGTAATAGTCAAAAGCTGGTTACTATGTGACTGAAGTTTCTGTGTTTGTATGGACACTAGTTGACAAATTCCTGTATGACAAAAGTATACGATTTTTAAAGCTGAAACCAAAAACAAGTAATATCTCAAAAACGACTATCTCCACGAAAAAAATGTATATAACATAAATTGTGTGTTTTAAGGTGGTCAATATTTTATTTGGTATGTTTTCATCTATCTCTTACGGTTTAGCAGTTATGCAAAAGTCCGTAAATTTCATTTAGAATAAAGTAGTCTTCAGAAGCTATTCCCAGAAAATTCAATATATACATTTTATTTGTCAGCTAAATATCTTTAATATACGATATTTTAATCAAAATCGTCAGAGCCATTTTTAAGAAAATAAAACATTTCTAGAAAAGTTCCATGTAAAGGATAGTTTGGAATGGGGTTATTTTTCTCAAAATCTTTGTGTCGCATCCCTGGTAGATACTAAACTTTAATATCAAGTTTGATATTTTACCGCCTTTTGTTTTCGAGTTATCGTATTCACAGACTCACGGACACACACACACACACGGACCTCTTTGTGAAAATGCAGTTTTTTGATATAGGGGGTCCTAAAACAGATATTTTCGGTGAAATTTCAGTAACGAATTTATGGGTGGAGTGAATACCTTCTCTATACACTATGTGCATGGTATGTATAGAGAAAGTAATAAATGAAAGTTGGTTAATGTGCAACTTTTATTAGTAGCGACAGAGATAGAGGTCTGCAGTACCCTTCCCATCAGGAGTATCTTTGCTAACAGGTTTTCCTCAGTCGTCATAACTGGCAAATGGCGGCTGAATGTTTCCTTGCTGAAAGTTTCGTACCACAATTATCATTTCGTTGCATGTATCATAAGTGTAGTGCTGTAGGTAGATACTAAGAACTTTAAACGTCACTAAAATCTTTTATTGGTAAATTGTGCGTGTTTCATTGGTTTAGAGCATAGTGCGAGATTTCCCAGAGTTTAGAATTTGGCCATCTTTAGCCTCGTTCCTTTGTCTCTCAAGTGTATTTAGTCATTCCTTGCGCAGAGTAAGCAAGAAGAGAGTCGCCATCTCATATATGTGTGTCCCTTTGTACGGTACTTGTTTTTCCTGTCACGTGACACACAGCCTACCGGGTCAGTAACACTGTTTTCCTTTGTGACTGTTCTAATTGGAAATTCCCAGCAAAAACCGTTCCCAATGGCCTATTGATAAGCAGGAAGGCTGGTTGCATGACCTAAATACCTCGCGAGACAAACAACACAGGTCGATGAGGATGGCGGATATACCGAGCTTCATCGAACTTTCTCGCAGTTTGCTTACTCTTGATAGCATAGGTATTATAATTAGAACATGTGCGCCGTTTGTTTCTTGAGACATTAGCCTGTACATTATGCTGTTTGAATAGTTCTTCATTAGAAATAGAATATCACTAAAATTAAATCGTATACCGATTCGGAGTTTGCCTTTTAAACGAACAGCAAACGGTAGAGATACATTCATTGTTTACCCTAACCAATCAATAAATAAACGAATCGATAACATTTTTTTTCTACGCATACTGTGCACATAGTAGCTAGAGAAATTTTATATTCCACCCAAAACTCGTCAGATTTCACCAGAAATATGTATTTTGAAATTCCCTGAATTCAAATTTTTAGAAAAGCGCCTGTGTATATTTCTGTGAATGTGTGTGTGTGTCTGTGGACACGATAACTCATTATGTCACATTAATTTTCAGTTTATTCCCCCTTAATAAATAAAAACCCTCAGAAGCAGTTCTAATGTTTTGAAAACTGAAGTAAGTTTTAAATAAAAGCTTGAATTTTATATTAAATTACATGAAATAGGCAAATAGAATTTTAAACGCAAATGTTAAGTTGGGATGTCTTTAGTTCAATTAGTCACGAATAGTAAACTTACAATTTTTCTACGCTAGGAAGATAATATTGAGACTAGGCGCCAAATGCTCGCACCTATTCTGAATTCTTCCCGACGTTTCCTTTCCGTGCTCTACCCATTGTCGCACCTGCGTGAGTGAACACGGTGCAATAGACGGCCGCATTGCATGAAGTCCTGCAATGTCACACTTACGTGTAATTAACACATGCAACAATGACCGCTATTCTTGCCTCGACATCAAGCAGAGAGATCCAAGAGCGCAATTTAATTAGAACAGTTGTTAACTGTCTAGGAGCGGCGGAATAAACAGATTTTGTTGTAATCAGAATTTGAAGAAATAAAGATATTTTGTTATAATATGTTTTACCTGTGTTTAATGCCTTTTTTAACGGATCGTCTATGAACTGTTTATTGTTTACGGATCACAGTGGTGTTGGCTAACTCAGAGAACAATCTACAGATGGATGCACATAGGTTATACAAAATAACAAAAATAAATAAATAAACTTAAAATTTCGCAAAGTAAAACTAAACCAATGCCATTTATCACATCCCAAATGAAACATTGTAATTGACGCTCAAATTATTGAACAAATTGGCAACTATAAAACTATTTAGATATATTATGAGAAGAAGTTGGACATGAAAGAGAAACAATGAATGTCAATATGTTTGTAGATCCATAAGTTTTTAATGTTAAAATGGGTTGGGAATTTTTAGAATTCCAATGAAAATAATAAATGTTTTATGTTCTTCAAAATAAATTGGGGCATAAATCAATAGTCTTACAAGATGAGAAGAACATATGTATGAAATAAAACAAAAAACCTGATGTGTTCCATTTACATGACGTTTTCTACATCTCTGCAACAAATTATTGTTAAAAAGCTTATGCTTCTATTTACTTCGTACTAATTGAGAAAAATTAGTAGAAATACTCATATTACTTGCTTCCTTGTAAGTAGAAGCGAAACAAGAGTGTACCATAGGTTAAAATGATAGTAAAAAACTAGTTGCTATGTCACTGAAGTTCCTTTGTTTGTATGGACGGGAGCTGACAAATTCCTGTATGAGAAAAGTATGTTTTTCAAAGCTGAAACCAATAACAAGGAATATCTCAAAAACGATCTTCTCCACGAAAAAAATGCATATAACATAAATTACGTGTCTTAAAGTGCTCTACATTTTTTGTGTAAGTTTTTCTCCATCTCTTACGGTTTAGCAGTTATGCAAAATTCTGTAAAATTCATCCAGAATAAAGTAGTATTCAGAGGCTATTCCCAGAAAATTCAAGGTATACATTTTATTTGTCAGGCAAATATCTTTAATAATTGATATTTTAATCAAAGTCGTTAGAGCCATTTTTGAGAAAATAAAAATTTTCGAAAAAAAATTCATATAAAGGGTAGTTTGGAGTGGGGGGATTTTTCTCAAAATCTTACCGTCGCATCCCAGGGAGATACTAAACTTAAATACCAAGTTTGGCATTTTACCGAGTTTTCGTTTTTGAGTTATCGTGTTCACAGACACATGGACACACACATACACATGGACCTTTTTTTTCTGAAAATACTTTTTTTTTGATACAGGGGACCCTAAAACATATATTTCCGGTGAAATCTAGGTATCGAATTTTTGGGTGGAGTGCAATACCTTCTCTATACACTGTACATAGTAGGTGTAGAGAAAGTAAAAAGGAAACGCAATTAAAAGTTTATAAAGTGGTGTCAATAATACTTTATGGTGGGGAGAAAGAAAAGGAGAGTAGAAGGTTAGATATCAGATTTCTAAGATGAATGACTGCCCTGTCTCTAATTGAATATAAAAAGAGCGAAGGAATAAGAAGAAAAAATAAGGACTGGAAGAATATTTAGACTGAATAGATGAAAAACATTACCAGAGAAAGCATTTAATTATAAATTTGGAGAAAAACGAAATATAAAACATCTAACATTAAAACGAAAAAAAACAATTCTGATAGAATGGAACGAGTATCAGGCTCCAACCGTGTTGATGATGATAAGTCTAAACATCTGCGGATTAATTCTTCAGCTTCTTTTCTTTTTACTTTCTCTACACGTACTATGTACATAAAGTATAGAGAAGTTATTGTACTCCACACAAAAATTTGTTACCGAGATTTCACCGGAAATATATGTTTTAGGGTCCCCTTTATTCGAAAACACATTTTCAGAAAAACGTCCATGTGTGTGTGTTTCTGTGATAACGTAACTCAAAAAAAAAAAAAGGAAAGAAAAGTCGGTAAAATACTAAACTTGGTATTTAAGTTTAGTGTCTTCCAGGGATGCGACACGAAGATTTTGAGAAAAATACCCCCAATCTCAACTACCCTTTTCATGGAATTAAGTTTTGATTTTCTTAAAAATGGCTTAACGATTTTGATTAAAATATCGTATGTTAAAGATATTTACATGTCAAATAAATTGTATATCTTGAATTTTCTGGGAATAGTCTCTAAAGACTGGATGACTTTTACGAAATGCTGCATAACAGCTAAACCGTAAGATTTGGACAAAAACTTACCACACAAAAGCAGACATTTTATGCTATATACATTTTTTCGTGGAATTGATCTTTTTTTAGATATTCCTTATTTTTGGTTTCATCTTTAAAAACTTACACTTTTCTCATACACGAATTTGTCAACTCCTGTCCATACAAACAAAGGAACTTCAGTCACATAACAAACAGCTTTTGACTATCAATTTAACCTATGGTACTCCCTTATTTCGCTTATACTTACAAGGAAATAAGTAATAAGACCATTCTTGCTAATTTTTTCTCGATTAGCTGGAAGTAAGCTTTTTAACAATAATTTGTTGCAGTGATATAGAGAAAGTCATGTAAATGGAACACATCAGATTTTTTTCAATGAATTTAAGTTGATACGGTTCTGTTGGCTTTCCTTGAATGGGAAGGGCAGTTTCGCCTCGCTTCGCTTCGCTCCGGATTGGCTCGTTTCGCTAGTCCTGTGTGAGATTGCTTAGGGTGTTTGACTTGCCTCAGAATTACTGATGTGAGTGCCTATTCCTCAAGAAAGGGTCAGTTGAGTTGTGCTGTGAATAAAGTCAATTAGTGTGGGATATTTTAAAGTCACTTAGCATTCTACAAGTAGCGTTGGTCTCGGTTTGGCCAGCAGAGTTTAAGTAGCATTTTTATGCCGAGTCACGTTTAAGTGTTTTCGACTGACCCGTCCAAGGCGGAAGAGCCTGAGTCAGGAGGAATGGGGTGGACTTAACATCGCCGCATGTCCATATTCAGCAATCAAACATTTCGGGGAAGCGACTCGTTTTCGTTATGTGTGCTATAGTGTCAAGGCGTTTTCTGTTGGCTTTCTCCTCCTATTTTCGTTGTTATTACGCATTTCTGCGGATCACGAATAACTAACTACCTAGAGGCATTATTCCTTTCACTCAACAGTTAGATATCAAGATTCCATTGGAAAGACAGAATTTTTAAAACAAATATATATATATATATATATATATATATATATATATATATATCTGAAAACAGTATAACTCAAAAAAAAAAAAAAAAAAAAAACTGATGTGTTCCATTCACATGACTTTCGCTACATCTCTGCAACAAATTATTGTTAAAAAGTAGCATAAGCCTTATGCTATTAGTTACTTCATGTTAATCGAAAAAAAAAAATAGCAGAAATAGCCTTATTACTTGCTTCCTTGTAAGTACAAAGCCGGTTGTTGTGTGACTGAAGTGCATTTGTTTGTATGTATACGAGTTGAAAAATTCCTGTATGAAAAAAGTGTTTTTCAAGGCTAAAACAAAAAACAAGGAATACCTAAAAAAACAATCAACTCCATGAAAAAAATGTATATAACATAAATTGTGTGTTTTAATGTGCTCTTCATTTTTTGTGAGGTAAGTTTTTGTCTATCTCTTACGGTTTAGCCTTTATACAAAATTCCTCAAAATTCATCCAAAATAAATTAGTCTTCAGAGGGTATTTGAAGATATACATTTCATTTGCTAGATAAATAGCTTTAATATACATATTTTAATCAAAATCGTTAGAGCCATTTTTGAGAAAATAAAAATTTTCGGAAAAATTTCCATGTAAAGGGTAGTTGGGGGTGGGGGCTTTTCTTGAAAATCTTCGTGTCACATTCTTGGAACGATACCAAACTTAAATACCGGGTTTGGTATTCAACGGTCTTTTCGTTTTTGAGATATGCTGCCCACAGACACACACACGGACATTTTTCTAAATTTTTTTTTAATCAGGGGGTCTCAAAACATGTATTTCCGATGAAAACTCGGTATGGAATTTTTGGTTTTCCTTCTCTTTACACTATGTGCATAGTGCGTGAAGAGAAAGTAATAAAAATTCAGTTAAATATGAAACTTGGTAATTAAGGTTTCGAAATATATATGGCTCTATCGACTTGATGAAATGCTATACCTATGTTTAGGGTAGTAGGATTTTTAGGAAAAGGTCCATGTTTGTGCGTGTGTGTGTGTATGATGCACCTGCCTATTCAGAGACAGTAAAATTCGGTGAAATACCAAACTTGGTTTAGTGCAAAAAATTCCATAAATACGAGAAAATATTTCCAAAATAACCCCCTTACTTCAGTCTACCTTTCCCATGGGAACATTTTCGTTATTTTTATATTAAAAATGGCTTTAACGACGTTATCTAAACTAATATGATGAAGCTATTTGCATACTTTTGAATTTTCTTTAATGTGATTGCGCTTTGTACAATTTTGAATTACAAGGAAACCTAAAAATATAGACAAATTTGGAACTGTAGCCAATAGTATTTTTAGCTGCATGTGGTTTACCCATTCTATTCAGGTTAACTAATTTCGAAAACCGTTAAGATACACATTTTCTATTAGACATGGTATTACTGTTTCTGATTTCTGTTGCGATTGCATCGTTTATAATTAAAATTGTATATCAAAACTTGTTGTTCTTTGTTGTCTATTGTCTGCTATGCTTTTGTTTTTACTAACTTGTGACAAAAGAGAGAATAGTAGCAACTATTAAAGTTGGTAGTCTTCTTGAACAATTTCTGTGCAAAGCCACTCTGTAGAATATAAATAAATGTGCCTTACCGGTAACGGAGACGGGAAAATTTAAACTTTATAAACTCTGCCATTCCCATTCCTTGTTTTCGGGTTTTACATATCTCGGAAACCACAAAACACAGGCATAAATTCCCTGCCCTAAAACACAGAGCACGTTAAAATGTAGGTATAATACAGGATTAAGTGAACTGGAATGTAATTTGAGGAACAGAGTAAATATGAACGCTGTGTTCTTTCTCGTAAAGTTATTCAAAGAGTACACAACATCAAAGAGGGTATAAAGTCATATACTTCGCAAATATTAGTTGCTAGAGAAAGTTCCGCCTAGCGGACCTTCCATTGAAACACGTATTCACACAGGCACGAGATAGTGTGGGACTTGGGCGCGTTCCCCCGAAAGAGCGTTTCGCAAGAGTTCGGTAACCTCTTCAAGGAAAAATACAGTGATATCTACCTGATTAATTCTGAGAGCAATACTGTAGTTAATGTAAATAAAACATTAACGGCGCTTTGCGTATAAACTATTAAAACATATTTGACTTATTTACAATAAAATTATCTAATTTCGTTATAAGAACAAATGATAGAATATATTAAGAATTATATGAACAAAATATAACAATTACCTTCTCTGCACCTTAAGTTACTAAAGATTATTATTTGCTTAAATATTACTTCAATTTAGTTAGATGCCATATGCAAAATAAGACTTAAATGATTACGTCATAAACAAAATATCACGTTAAAGAAGAAAAGAAAAGAAAAGATATATATTTCAAACTTTGAATTATGAATCGTCAGATACATATACTTTTACATACACACTTATATTTTGATAAACTTAAACATACAACTTGGCTAAATTTGAAGGAGTGAAAAAAAATACCGCTTGTAACTACATAAAGAAGAACTATATTTTTTTCTGTCTTCTAAATTTTTCAATTCTGCAAAATTATGCAATTGTATAATTATTATTATTATTATTAGCAGTAGCAGCAGCAGCAGTAGTAGTATTTCTATGTTTTTCAGTAAAACACCAACGAAAATATTTGCACTTAATGGGTAGTTTGAGATGAGTAATTACTAGAAAATCTTCGCATCATTCATTTTGCATAAATTTGGCGTAACTTGCAAACCGAATGAGATAGACAAAAGTATTACTATAAGCCATTTTTTGCAATAATTTAGAGATATTACCTATTATTGATTTGAATTCTCAAATATCTATAAGTTCCTCAAATACAGCTGTTATTCATTGTTCTTTCTTTCTTTCTTCTGGTCAATCAAAGAGAACAGGATTTCAAAATTATCATATAGAGACTCGCTATTAAAACACTTGTCTCCTGCTTAGGCTACTTGCACATTGTAAGTACAAAAAATGTGCAATAAGACAACTTATGCAAATGTTTACCTCGATTAGCCTGAACTAGATAGGAAAAAAAAAAAAAAAAAAAACCTATTGTAAGGATAGTTTGTTGAAGAATGGGCAGAGAAAGTAATAAGAATACAACACTTTTTTTTGTTCTCTTTATACGCTTCCTTTATAAGGAACAGCTTTACTTTTGGAACAATAATTACTCCAAGGCAGTAATGTGCATTCGTTTAATGTTGTGTGAAGTATTGGGCTATCTATATTACTCTGGGTTTTATTTATAAATAATTTAACCCACAAACACAGTCATGACTTTAGGATTAATAGGATACAATCTTGGCTAACTGAAAATCGAACCTAGGACTTCTGAATTTGAAGCCTAATATGCAAACTACCAGGCTAATACTTCAAGATTTCTTCTTTTGAAACTATTATTCTTATTTAGCCTAATATTGAACAAAACTCGCTTCAAGTAATCGAACATCATCAGTCATTTTCCTTTCCTTTAGAGTGTTGGAAACAGAAATGATATTAACAATTTCAGTATATGTAATTTCCTTTGTTCTCGTTTTCTTTAGGAGTGATGCTGGAAGCAATAAAGGACGAAGAATTTGAATTATTTTTCTGCAATGATTTCTAATCCTTCAAAGGACCTAAACTGCCTTGTGAAAAATCGGCAGAATACCAAACTTGGTATTTAAGTTTAGTATCATCCAGGGGTGTGACACGAAGATTTTGAGAAAAATCCCCCCACTCCAAACTACCCTTTACATAGAACTTTTTTCGAAAGTTTTGATTTTCTAAAAATTGGCTCAAACGATTTTGATTAAAATATCATATATTAAAGATATTTATCTGACAAATATAACGTATCTTTTTAATTTTCTGGGGATAGCTTCTGAAGACTACTTTATTCTGGATGAATTTTACGGAATTTTGCATAAGTGCTAAACCGTAAGAGATGGACAAAAACTTACCACACAAAACACACATCTTATGTTATATACTGATTTCTCATGTAGTTGATCGTTTTTAGATTTTCCTTGCTTTTGATTTCAGCTTTAAAAAACATACTTTTCTCATACAGAAATTTGTCAACTTATGTCCATAGAAACGAAGAAACTTCAGTCACATAGTAACCAGCTTTTGACATTCACTTTAACTTATGGTATTCCCTTATTTCGGTTCTACTTACAAGGAAGCGAGTAATAAGGCTATTTCTGCTATTTTTTTGCGTATTAGCATGAAGTAAATAGAAGCATAAGCTTTTTAACAATAATTTGTTGCAGAGATATTAAGAAAGTCATGTGAATGGAACACATCAGATTTTTACTTTCTCTACACTATATACATAGTGTACGGAAGAGGTATTGTATTGCACCCAAAATTGGATACCGAGAATTCACCGGAAATATATGTTTTGAGACCCACTGAATAAAAAAAAAGTATTTTTAGAAACATGTCCATATGTGTGTCTGTCTGTCTGTCAGTGTGTGTGTGTGTGTGTGTGTGTTTGTGGACAGCATAGCTCAAAAAATAAAAGACCGTTAAATACCAAACTTGGTATTTAAGTTGGTATCATTCCATTCAAGGATGCGACACGAAGATTTTCAAAAAAATCCCCCACCGCAAACTACCCTTTACATGGAAAAAAATTCGAAAATTTTGATTTTCTTAAAATGGCTCCTACAATTTTGATTAATATATCGTATATTGAAGATATTTACCTGACAGATAAAATGTATGTCTTGAATTTTCTGAGAATAAGCTCTGAAGACTACTTTATTCTGGATGAATTTTACGAAATTTTGCATAACTGGTAAACCGTAAGAGATGGACGAAAACTTAAAGCACAAGAAATGTAGAGCACGTTAAAACATACAATATATATTATATACATTTTTTTATTGGAGTTGATCGTTTTTAAGATATTCCTTGCTTTTGGTTTCAGCTTTGAAAAACACCTTTCTCATACAGGAATGTGTCAACTCCTGTCCATACAAACAAAAGAACTTCAGTCACATGGCAACCAGCTTTTGACTATCGCTTTAACCAATGATACTCCTTATTTCGCTTCTACTTACAAGGAAGCAAGTAATAAGAATATTTCCGCTAATTTTTTCTCAATTAGATGAAGTAAATAGAATAGAGATGTAGAGAGTCATGTGAATGGAATAATCAGATTTTTGGAGTGTTTAACGCCCGGTTTTACTACTATGCCACCGCAGGCGATGTCACTGATTACACATGGAATGAAGATGGAGCACCGGTAGAGCATGATGGCGGGGAAGCCGGAGAAAAACCCGTTCTTGCGTCGCTTTGTCCACAACAAATCCCATATGCGGTTGCTGGGTGAGAGGTGAGTGGTTTAACCTCTTGGCCACGGCGGGACCATCAAAACTATTGTATAGGAGCGATACTTGACAGGGAAAAATAAAAGTAAACTTGAGGCAAATGAAAGAGGGTTTTAAGAACAGTTACTGTTTATAGAAAATTAGCCACCAAGGAAGTGAAGATATTAGAAAGGAATTTATATAAACAATAGAATATAAGGAATATAAAATCAAGAGGATAAGCAAGGCATGTACAATGAATGGGTGCAGAGAGACTACCATTTCATTTTAGGAATTTTATTATAAACCAATAGGGTAAAGAAATGTAAAAATGGATGGCATGAATAAGATTCCTACACAAAATAATGTCTAATGCGTGAAGGAAGAAGAATTAAAAGATTTATTTTATCCTATTTAGAGTAAATTGTAATTAGTCTAAGCATGCTATTTAGACAACCAGCATTCTTCGATCTTCCTGTCCAATGCCCATTTTCAGTCCAATAAGTGTAAAATTTTCTGTGTTGCTTTGCGTCAGTATTATTTAAGCAGAAACACATTTTGTTCTTTTATTTTCAACGTTTGTATTAACGTTATTTGTCATTTATGTAAATTTCTAATTAATCATCAATCATAATAGTATGTGAATAAAACAGGTAGCCAGCACTGACATTAACATGAGCGGTGCTTATCTTGATCAAATCATATA
Organism: Hymenopus coronatus; assembly: GCA_030762935.1. Classification (NCBI taxonomy): domain Eukaryota; kingdom Metazoa; phylum Arthropoda; class Insecta; order Mantodea; family Hymenopodidae; genus Hymenopus; species Hymenopus coronatus. Next base: position 12,525,237 of record CM060890.1, read on the forward strand.
ACCGATACCAGTAATTCACTTCTGCATTATTGAGGACCAATTTCTAGTATACAGTCAACTTCTTGGCAGTTATCTAATCAACTATTCACCATGTCGGTATATGAATATCAGGGACTTTTAGCAAGTACAGTTGCCTCTCAGCTCAATTTTATTTTGTCTCACTTAGGTGCGTGTACTCGCTTATGTATACATTTGTCAGGCCAGTGAACTGAATAGCTTCTTTCCCCTGAATATTACAGTCTTTTCAATCTCACTTGGTTTTGGCAATTTCTTTTTATTAAAAATAACATTTGCAGTTGCACTAATATATCTATGAGGCTATGTTATAACCAATCAAGCACACACACATAATAATAATAATAATAATAATAATAATAATAATAATAATAATAATAAAAATATTGAACAGACGAGGGAAAAGAGGCCCACAGCCAAAGAATGAGAGAAATATGGGTTCAAAGGAAAACAAAGAGACATGTCTAAGTACTTTGCTTAGTCCCTCATGGGTTCATTCGTGAAAAAAAATAATGATAGTAATTTTAATGATGATAATAATGATAACAATAATAACAATAATAATTGTCGCACAAATATATCTATGAAGCTATGTTATAGCCAAATCAAGCACACATAATAATAATAATAATAATAATAATAATAATAACAACAACAATAATAATGACAATGATCATAATAGTAATAATAGCAATAATACTGATAATGAAGATAATAATAAGAATAACAATAATGACAATTATAATTATAGCAATAACAATAATAATAACAATAATTACAATAATAATAAATAATAATAAATATTAATTAATAATAATTAATAATAATAATAATAATAACTTGCTGTTAAATCTGACCTGAACAAAAAAAGAAATAGGAAAACATTTTCTCAAAGCAGTCATATGTTCTCTTTTCATCTATCCAATTGACTTTAACTGTTTGGAATAAAATGGAGTCAGCTAAAAGTAATGGTTCAGTCATGTGTGGGATATTTGTATTGTGACGCATTGACAGAAGGAGGTATGTGGAGTGTGTGAAGGTAACTTGCCTGGAGCTGTGTACTGCTGGGGCCTTGCCCATTAGCACACTACTCGTCAACTGACTAACACACTTCCCGGTTCATTGACAAAACCTCCCTGAGCCATTGTCCGATTGCAACACAATCCTTAACCTCTATTTGCTTCCGAACACACCCAACACTTCACAATTTGATTTAACATTCACGGCCACCAATTGTTGGGATAGTCTCTCAACAGCTCCGTCTTATAAGTCAGCTACTAACCCTTTACAACTTTGAACAACCACAAAACGTAAATTCCAAGTATAAAAAACAGGACAAGTGTGATGGTCTTTGTTCATAAAAATTACCTATCTCAACAGAATGGCTTCATCGGGTAAATAATTGGGTGGACATATACCATGATTGCATCACACACACACATGCATACACACACGCACACACACACACACACACACACACACACAACTCTCTTAAGAAGTAGTTAAGTGGTAGATAAAACTTCCACTAGCGATCCATATTTGAAAGTTTTGAAAACCTGTGAAAGTCGCCAGATTGCCGAAGTTTTGACTTCTTCTTGGGATCATTGGAGTTTTAGCTTCACAGCTCCTTCAGCTACACTTTTCGGCTTAGACTCCACCTTGGGCTACGCTTTGCGGCTTAGCGATCTGAACGTTCATAACAAACCGGTAAGTAACTACAAAGCGGCTCTAATGACAGAATAACAAAAGTACCAAGTCCAGATCACATTATGAAGTGGTGGCCAAGTGGTGTAACCAACGTATAGAAATAATCATAATTGTCCACTGTCCACTGAAGGATAATGAGCGGTCTTCTATGATCATCCGAAATGCTTTTGGGTTAAAAAAATACACGCAGCGCGGATCATTGTTATAATCTTCGAGACCTTGGGTGAAATCGTTAATTTAGTACCTACCTTATATCTTTAGAAGTTTCTCGTTGCAAACATATTTTCCCCAGATCTCTTTATCACACATATCAATTAATTAATTGGTGCCATCTTTTATGGGCATTTTCAATAATTGCTCTAGTGGAAGTTTAGTAAAGCATGTAATTCTGCTTCATTCTATTATAAAGTATAATTTACAGATCATAAAATTCGAGAAAAATAACCTTTTGAACGATCCACTGAAGCTAGATAACACTTAAGTGCATTCATATAATCACCGTTTGGACTTTTTATCCCAGCATTACATTCTGCCTTTTATGAAGTTCACAAGCGTGAATGAGTGCATATATCAAATCAAGCATATTTTAATACAATGTAAACAAGGTACAAATATCTAATTTTGTTCCCAATACCAATCCCGCCGATATGACCGTATTAGTTTAAGGGGATGTGTAAATAAATCAAATGGTTAAAAACAACCCTTTTTGCGATTCTTACTCCATCGATCAAGTTGTTTCAGAACAAAATTATTTATAGGGTGTACTAAGCTCTGCAGCCGCAAAATCTGACTTGAACATTCAAGGAAACAAACCTAATAAAACTAAACAAACAACATTATTTTGCTTTCAAGGGAATAAAATTTCTGACTAATAAAGATTTAAACAAATTAATTAATGTATGAACTTGGCTTGCAATATATCCTATGACCACATAAATGACTAATAAATTACAGAATTTCTTAAGGTTTATTAAGTTTGACTATTTCTTATTGCTCTGTAGCTCTGTAATTTGGTATTTAACAGAAAGGTACTTCGAACAATCGATTTAGAGCTTGCTGTTACAAATGTTTTAGAAGTAAGGTACTTATAATTAAATCCTCACCGGAATGATATGACAATACAATTAGAATGAATTCCAGCAGCGTACTTAAACCAATATATAACGTTAAATTCACAGGAGACGAAATATCGAAACATATGAAAAGACTCCTTTCAACAGAAATTTACCAAGTTTATAGGTTAATTCGTAATGCGTATATATGTTAAAGATGAAGTTCGGCAAGACCTGAAAATTTCCAACATAGGTACATATAATTTTTTTTTATTAAAACCCCTGAATGTATATTTTATTCCGTCACTATGCAAACTCATTTATGAGTCAGACTTATAAATAGGTAATATATATGTTAATGCTCCTATATTCATATTACCATGGGTATACTATTTTTGCTATTATAAAAAGCTGAAAAATTCAGTGCTACAGCGGATTTGCTACAGTTCTCCAGTTTGCCGTGCGGTTGCTTTAACCATTGAGCTACTGTAATAAAATGCTGGTGTGACATTCAATCCTCCAAACGAACCGGTATGTCTCTCTCCAGAGAACACCTTAATGGCGACTAGTAATAACCTAGAAATACTCTACTAGGTACAGTTATTCTGTTGACACTATTAGGAGCTATGTTTTGTTATGACCACACTGTTGAACTGTCCTAAGCTGACCAACAGTCCTCTTTCCGACAGTGATATACGTATTTACGTACACGCATACGATGATGCACATGATTTATCTATTTGTTTGGTATTTACAATTTGATTTTATACGCTAGAGACATGGATTTAGTGGGAACATAAATTATTCTTTTAAAATTTTAGTTAACGGATATAATTTAATATATCAATATTTGCAAAGAACAAGCAAAGTACTTCTGTAATTCAATATCCTGTATTTTAGGAGTTTATAACTTTGGAAAACTGCAAAAAATGTTGAAACTCTTATGTGTGATATGTTCAAAATTAACTTGCATACATTCAACATAGAGCACATAGTTTTGAGTAAACCTGGAAATGTCCCTTAAATGTCGCCTAAGCTGATGGAGAAAATAATTCATGAAATACTGCTTCATTCAAATAAAATTATTTTAATAATTGTATTCTTACCAATTATTTTAGTTAATTTATTTTAAACGAGTGATTTAAAACCTTATGAAATTGTATTTCTGTAGCTTAGTTTTTAAAATACCGTATATGAAAAACTGAAGCTTTTAGCTACCTTCCAACAATATAATAAACGTTATAGAGTGCAAAATACAGAAGCGGCCAAAATGCAACCAGTTTTATAGCTTTAAGTTTTAACATATAAAAATGAGCGTTTTTCCACTTTAACTTGCTTGCAAGAATGTTAGCATTCACTTACGGATACATCATCTTTTCTGGTCGTGGTAAGTGGTAGTGCACGAAAGACGGAAGATATTAGAATTAAAATGTGCAGTGTGCTTGAGTAACCTAGGGAAGTTCCATTTCTTTAATAATGAAACAGTAATAGTAACAACGACTGTGCTAATTTTTATGGTTATACCACGATTGAGTTAACCGTTTCCGAGATATTGCTTATTACTGGTTTCAGTTATAAACTACTTAAATATTTCTCAAGCATCTCTTTTATTTTACTCTCGGGAATGCCAAAAGGATCCAAATTTCAATAGTTCACTATCACTTTAGCCTAGTGCATTCCCGTTTTCCCTTCTACTTATAAGGTAGCAAGTAATAAGACCATTTCTGCTAAATCTTGATTACCATGACGTCGATGATAGAATAATTTCTATTTTCGAGGTATTTGTTTAAAATTTCTAATATTATACTTTTCTCAAATGGAAAATCGCAATTCGTTTTTCTTTTACTTCATGTGGAACGGAAAGTCATGGTATCACTAAGTGACCAGCTTTTAAAATATTTGACTATCGTTTTGGCCAGTAAATTTCTTCATTTATCCTCTACCCATAAGGAAGCTCAAAATAAGACACAATTTCTGTCGACTTTTGTCTCGGATAGCATGAGTAGGCTTTCGAAAGAAAAGTTTCTTGCAGAAGAGGTAGTAAAATCCATGTGAACGTATCAAATCAAATCTTTAATTTTTGTATTGCATTTTTACAACATAAAGTTAATAGATAAGGTACTGTGTTGCACTCAAAATTTCGATACTGAGATTTCACGGAAATAAAAAGAAAAGAATAAACAAAGCATTTTGTTTGTTTATGTGTGTGCCTGTGGATAGCTTAACTCAAAAACACAAAGTCGGTTAAATACCAATCTTGAAATTTAAGTTTAGTAACCTCCAAGGGTGCGACATGAATGTTTTCGGGAAAATCCCTCCACCACCCTTTGCATGGAACATTGTTCTAAAATATCGACTTTCTCTAAACTGGCCATAACGATTTTGATTAAAATATTACTCTATTCATGTTTAAGGCATTTTTATGACAAACGAAATATATATCCTGAATTTTCTGAAAATAGCCTCTGATGACCTGTTCACTCTGGATTGCTTTGGTATAATTATTGTATAGCCGGTAAACCGTAACAGATAGACAAAATCTTACTGCAAAAAAATGCAGAGCTCATAAGAGTCACAATTTCTTTTATATATGTACATACTATTTTTGTAAGGTGTTTTTGTAACCGTTTTCGAGATATTCCGTGTTATTGGTTCCAATTTTAAGCTCCTTAATTCTTTCGGAAAGCCATCTTTCTTTTCGACTATCTTTTCTTTACTCCTGGTAAACAAAGAGAACAGAATATCAAGCCTTTTACGTAGCGACAGGCTTTTAAAGGATTTTACTATGACATTAGCCTAATATATTCCCTATTTCCCTTTTACTTACAAGGAAGCAAGTAATAACACTAATTCTGCTAATGTTTATTTTAATTAGAATGATGTAGATAAAAAGAATAATCTTTTGCAAGAAAAGTTTGCGGAGCAGTTAGAATAAGTCATGTGAATGGAACATATCAGCTGTTTTCTCTGATGAATCAATTGTTAACAAAGGACTTAAGTATGATAAGTGAATAATTGTTTCGTGTGCCATATAGTAATTCAAATCAAGTTCAACTTATTTAATTTGAGGTAATTTAGAGCAAAATGTATCGTGAGTATACAAATTCTAATAGAAAAATTGTTTTTTACATTAATATTATATGTAGGAGAGTATGTGAAGTTGTAAGGAATAGACAAATTCCCGTGAGTGGCCTACATCAGCCGTATATTTCAGAAAACTTAAACTCAGTTGGAAATATTTGCAATTCTCCTGAAATGTTCACGACAATTTTAAGCCAGCGTGTACAAGAAAAGTGAGACACAATGTCTAAAAAGTGAATTAAAACGAACACATTTAGCATGTGATTAGCAACATGTAGGGAAGTTTAACATGGTCCTTGGTCTGTAAGTAAAGAGGACATACACATGTTTGTACTTTGACTTTCCTTGTGTTTATTGACAGCACATGAGACTAACGGTACATTGTACTTTTGGCCTATTTGCGAGTTGAATGCTATTGCAGCATCATTTTGTTTACACGTAGATTCCTTTTCAACCAGCAATGCGCAGCTTTTCTACTGTCAATATTCTGCTTCCTTATATACCGTCTTAAAGTGACACCCTATGAATGTGTAAAAATATTTATAATGCTACAAAATGGCACTTTCACCCAGGAAAGTGCCGTTCACAGAATAGTTTAGAGTCCACGTCATAAAATTACTTTTGTAAAACTTCTTAAAATTTGGGGAAATAGCATATGACATGAAGATTGAGATATTCTGTAGGATGATAGAGTAACGTTTAAAATGCAAGGGAGGTAATAACCTATTGGGGGAACGTCTAGAAACAACGCAATTAGATATATTGACTCACGTTATTAGGATATTTAGGTACAAATAAAGTTCTTTCAAAATCTGTTTTTAAGATCAATAAATGTAAATACAATTTATATAAAATTAATAATAAATATTCACGTAAGATATTAGTAAATAAGTAGCTTAAGAAATGAGCAGCAGAAACGATATAGTTCGGGATAGGGCGATTCCTTTTAATAATTATTTTATACCTATAACAGATGAACTCTAATTTAAATTACTTTTCCTAGCACGTATGTACATACAACGTACATAGCAGCCACAAAAAATTGATGCAAACATTTCACCGGAAGTATATGTTTTGAGGTCCGCTAAATCTAAAAAAATTAAGTTTTAGGTAATAGTTCGTGTGTGAATCTGTGTGTGTATGTGTGTGAGTTTGTCTGTGAACAGCATAGCCCAAAAACGAAAAGACCATTAAAAACACACAAGTAAAGTATAATTGTATTTTTTGGGAATCAAAGCCACCGCCGAACAATGGATACGATACATTGGTCAAGCTTTCTTCTACAGATAAGATGCCATTCTTGTCAGCTTGGATATTGAAAAGGCTTACGATATTGTCATCATTCGCACCTTAATGAAACTTGACGTCACAGGAAACATGATACATTCGTTAATAATATTCTCCAAAACCGGAAAATCAGTGTAGGTGCAAACGATGTTCTGTCCCAAAGCGCCAACTTGGACGACGGAATACCACAAGGATCTGTTCTGAGTGTGTAGCCATCGATGACATGAATTCCTGCCTCCAGTCTCCTGTAAAAGCTAGTCTCTTTACGGATGACCTAACTAGGAAACAACGTGCACACTCACCAGGATTACACTCTACAAATTACAGCAATGGAGTCATAGCAGCGGATTCAAATTCACCGCCTCCAAGACACAATACTATCGACGTGTAAATATCATGAAAACAATGGCAGTTAAAATGTGGGAAGTGCTTTACAGTATTACTTCGCACATATGGAGCAATTTTACGTCTCTATTTGGAATACGGTTGCATTGTATATTATTCAGCAAATTCAACAAGCCTGAAAATGCTCGAGACTATTTAATCTTGGGGAAAAAAGATCTGCTGGGGCCCTAAACTGAAATTTCCAAATGTTGCATTTTTCAAGTAATCTTTTTGAAATTTTTTACATACTGCTGTTATACAATTATCCATAGGATTTGAGTTTCATGCAGATATATTTAATCATTTTGGATTTAAAAAATAATGAAATGTTTTTACTATGCCAATTCATTAGAAGTTGTGCATGATGCAAAAATTACTTTTTTGGAAAACCAAAAATATTAGTACATTTGTTTCGCGCATGTAAATAAAATTGGCATATGGAATTTTTGTTACTCTTCTGGTTGCTTCACAAAAAAGTTTTAAACTTTTAAATAGTATTATTTTACTATAATTTATGTTTGTTGTTATATCGATTGTGCAATATATTAGGGCAAAAAATCATTTTTTGTACTTTTTGATCAATTTTCAATTTAGGGTACCCTTAAACAGTCTTCAGATTGAAACAAATGAACCTCAGCTAAATACCAGGAGGAAAGCCTTAAGCCTCATGTGCGCCACAAGAACTGCCTCCAAGGGTCCATCAACAGTTTTCAGTAATGTTTTTCCTGCCAAGCCCAAAGCGTATGCGCTTATAACCATCGTCGTTTTACACTCTTTCTTAGAGAATTTTATTTTTCCTGCACAATTTCATTTGAATATTCCCCCAATAATCTGCTGCTTCTTCACCCTCGACACTTCTCGTCAGGTACTGCAATTACGTACCATGTACTTCAATCTATCTCCGTTTATTCAAGGCCCTTTGAGTTTCATATTATGCATCACAAAACTTTTACTCCGATGGTTTCAAATGTGAAAATCCCTGCGGTTGTGCGGTGGTTTCACCACATAAGACCTTGCTCTACGGCCTACCGCAATTATTATCTATCTTCAGTTGTGAACTGATAGCCATTCGTCTCGCTTTGGAGTTCGTCCTTTTTTATAGTTTTTTTTAACGCCCGCACCGTAGGAGATAGAGTGCGTCTGAAGTCACGCTCTCTCTTCATGGACCCGATGAGTGCTCTCCTCAGTTTCAATAGCGAACTACAGCCAATAACCTGGCTCTTTACATTCAGTTAATTTATCACAGACTATGTACCTCGGGTAAGCTTTTGTGGGTACCTTCCCATGCTGGTAAACACGGGAATGAGAACGGCCGATGATGCACGACACCCTCCCAGCTTATTGGAGCTCAGAATTCCTCACCAATACTTCACCGAGACAATGGAAACAACAGCGGTTCAACTCAACTGGAGACAAACTACGTGCACCGTAAACTCTTTTAATTTCCAGAGAGCTGTTTGAAAATATTTCTTATATCGCACAGAACTTCGCAAGCATAGGAAAAACCACCATGCTTAGACTACCAATGTCGAAATATGTCACGCGTTAGGTGCCGAGCAAAACTTGCTTAAGGAAATTAACGCAAATGAAAATTATCCTATCGACATAAGAGTGAAAGAAAAATTGAAACCAATTCCTGAAAATAATCCCGGATATTCTCTATTTTGTTACTCATAGACTGTTTTAAATAGCAAAAGAATGCGATAAGAATAGGTCCTCTACATTTGTTGTCTGGTAAGTTTTTGTCCATCTCTTAAGGTTTAGCAGTTTTGCAAAATTCCGTAAAATTGACCCAGGATAAAGCAGTCTTCAGAGGCAATTCCCAGAAAATTCAAAATATACATTTTATTTGTCAGGTAAATATCTTTAATATACGATATTTTAATCAAAATCGTTACAGCCATTTTATAGAAAATCAAAATGTTCGAAAAAAGTTCCATGTAAAAGTTAGTTTGGGGTGGGGGGATTTCTCTCAAAATCTTCGTGTCGCATCCTTGGAAGATACTAAACTTAATTACCAAGTTTGGTATTTTACCTTTTCGTTTTTGAGTTATCGTGTTCACAGACACACGGACCTTTTTCTGAAAATACTTTTTTTGGATACAGGGGACCCTAAGACATATATTTCCGGTGAAATCTCGGTATCGAATTTTTTGGACATAATGTGTATAGAGAAAGTAAAAATGTTCCACATAAAGGGTAGTTGGGGGTGAGGAAAGGTTGCTATTTAATCGACTTTTCATTTTTGGGTTATACTGCGCACAGACACACACACAGACAGACACGCATACACACACACATGGACATGTTTCTAAAAAAGGTGAGAATGATCCCTCATATAAAAAGCAGCGTTGGGGAACAATTGAATAACAGCTATAAATTACTTGGGTTTTGATTCAAGATGTTACAAAACATGTATTTCTGGTGAAAGCTCGGTATCGAATTTTGATTGGAATACAATACGTTCTCTATCCACATATACATTGCAAATATGTGCAAGAAAAAGTAAAAGTGAATAAAAACAGAAGACTATAAAGAAAGCGTTTTCAATAATGGGTACAATATTTCCTTAGAAAAAATAATTTGCAAAAGGGTTCAAGCATTTATCTAAATAAGGAATAACAGCAAGGAGTTAGAAAAAGAGAAACATAATAACTGCTATTTTTATATCTATATGGATCATATGGATACAAAATGAATGTTTGTAAACTGAATATTTGTAGAATATAATTCTGCTTTCAACAATTGTTCAAAGGCGTTAGATCGGTTCCAACTAAAACCATAACTGTTTTAAAAGAATACAATGTTGTTCAATAGAGCAACCAGATACGAATAAATAATTAAGTAACGGAAGAAATAGTGTTACACGGATGTTAGCTGAGGAAACGATCTTACTTCCCTATTTTTTAATTTAGTAAGGATACGTTCATACAGAGGTTAAGTCATCTATCCGAGTATTTATAAGGAAACTAGAGTTTAAATACATATGCAGATGATTCCGTTGTGATGGTCAAAACGGAGAATGATCTGCAAAGATTAATATGCCAATATGTAAAGACTGGAGATGTACTTAGTACAGCAGAGTCAATAAATAAAACTAAATGCAGCTATGAGCAAGTGATTAATTTTAAATATCTAGGAGTAAACATAACTCCTGAGATACATATGAGACCAAAATATCTTCATACTTTGGCTACATTAGAGATGTCATATGGAAGAAAACTTATCAACACCGACACAAAAGAAGTTTATTAAACCATAACAATCATAGTGACAAACAGCGCTTCTAAACCTGAACAGGGATAAAAAAAATCAGAACATATCATTAGTACAGCCATTCTAGGCAAAACCCGATAAAAATGACATAACAATGCAATATTATGGCTGCTAGAAAATTTATGAACGAAAGAAACATAAAATGAAATGTTTACATCATAGCAGGTGATTTTCTATACTGATCATTGGAGAGTGCAGGTGGCTAACGTTTGAGGGATTACACGTTAACATCGCTACGGGGATTGATGACGTCAGAGTCTCCGGCGGAGCCTGTACGGTCACAAACTAGTGACCCTCTTTTTCGTCTTCTCGATTATAAAACCAGTACGGAGAGCATGTGGGACAAAAAATTTTATCACTCTACTTAAATATCTCAACATTGAACTACTTCTATGTCCATAGTAGGAGTAGAGAAAGTAAAAATATTAATTTGAATTTATTGTGTTGTGATACCAGAGCAGTCTCAATACCAGTTTGGTACTGTTTGTTTTCCATTTAGCTATAAACTCTTACAGAGTTAAAAGTGGGAGAACCACATTGGAATATCTGTGACTGGGGTTTAGTTACCACATACTAACATGTTATATTGACACATTTAACCCAATTCATTACTTTACTGTTTAACGTTACTAGGAAGTAGAAAACTATTCCAATTAGCAAGGCCGCCTGAAATGTCAAGCTCACTGCCCTCTTTAAACTCCCTTTTAGGAAGTGTTTGTTAATGAGAGTAAACAAATGTTTAACTGCTTGTGTTCGCAATTGACGGTTCTTACCTGCAGCTAAGTGGAGACTGACCTAAATCACATTCGAAGGAAAGTCTGTGGTAGATTTTTCCCCTCGGACACTTAATTAATCAGATTTCATTGGACAATAGTGTTTTTTTTTTTTTTTTTTTTTTTTTTTTTTTTAATTGTTTCATGTATATAGCCCACTTTAACATCTAAGGTCATATCGGGGGCTTTTGCACTTAAAACAACTGGTTGTCAGTAGGTTTAAATCATTGTGTTTTCTTAAAGCACACACACATTCACTCTCGCATACATACTTCCAGACTCTGTGGGGGATAGGGAATAATTCTGGCTAAAAAAATTTCCCCGCCCCAGCCGGGAATCTAACCCGGAACGTCCGGGTAAGAAGCCAGCTCGCTGACCACTCGACTATGGACATAGTGCTTTTTTTTCTTCTTCTTCTTGCTTCCTTTTGACAATACATGTGAAGAAAACAAGAAAAAGTAAAATAGCTTAAAGATTTGGATGTGTTCCATTCACATGACTTCCTCTAACACTTCTGCAAACAAACTATTCTTAAAAAAAAGAAAAAAAAACATAAATCTTATATCTACTTCATCTGAACTTCTGACTTAGTTCCTTATAAGGGAAAGGAAAGTAAGGGAAATCACTGGACTGCGAGTCTAATATTTTGAAAACTTTGCTAAATGATTGTCCTTGAAATTCAGTTGTCTTTCGATGGCTAGGAGTAAAACAAAAGAGATATGAAACGGATGAGGGATTTTCGTTTGAGAAAGGTATTAAGTATTTTAAATTTAAAAGCTATAATAGAAGATATCTCTTCAAAAATCTGATGTGTTCCATTCACATGACTTTCTCCACATCTCTGCAACAAATTATTGTTAAAAAGCTTAAGCTTCTATTTACTCAATCCAATCGAGAAAAAATTAACAGAAATAGTCTAATTACTTGCTTCCTTGTAAGAAGAAGCGAAATAAGGGAATACCATAGGTTAAAGTGATAGTCAAATGCTGGTTGGTATGTGACTGGTAAGTTCCTTTGTTTGTATGGATAGGAGTTGACAAACCCCTGTATGAGAAAAGCATAAGTTTTTCAAGACTGAAACCAAAAACAAGGAATTTCTCAAAAATGACGAACTGCACGAAAAAATGTATATAACATAAATTGTGTGTTTCAATGTGCTTTACATTTTTTGTGAGGTAAGTTTTTGTCTGTCTCTTACGGTTTAGCAGTTATGCAAACTTCCTCAAAATTCATCCAGAATAAAGTAGCCTTCAGAGGATATTCCCAGAAAATTCAAGCTTTACATTTTATTTGTCAGGTAAATATCTTTAATATCCGATATTTTAATCAAAATCGTTAGAGCTCTTTTTAAAAAAATAAAAATTTTCGAAAAATGTTCCATATAGTTGGGGATGCGGGGATTTTCTTTAAAATCTTCGTGTCGCATCCTTGGGAGATACCAAACTTAAATACCAAGTTTGGTATTCAACGATCTCTTCGTTTTTGAGGTATACTGTACACAGACACACACACACATACACACACGCACAAACACGGACCTGTTTCTAAAAATTCTTTTTTTGGATTCAGGGGGACCCAAAACATATATTTCCGGTTAAGTTTTCTTGGTATAGAATTGTTGGGTGCAGTACAATAACTTCTCTGCCTACTATGTATATTGTACAAAGGAGAGTAACAATCATTAGTGCATAAGTTGGATAGGTAGAGTCAGACTGACAAATTCAATGCCATAACCGGGGTTTGAACCACGAAACTCCCGATCTCTAGCCGGTTGCTCTGCCAAATTTACTATAATAGTTGGCCATACTCTGAATCCTGGGTCTAAAGCACTTGCATTCGCCATTGGGTTGGTTATCTTAAAAAGAATTTGGGAGCACCTTATGGTTTACCGAGAAAATTCAATGCTATGCCGGTATGTTGCCAAGGTAGCTCAGTGTAGCATACGGCTAGAGATCGGGAGATCCGTGGTTCAAATCCCGGCTATGATATTGAGTTTGTCAGTCTGACTCTACCTATCCAACTCCTGTCCTACACACGGCTTGTGTGATAAAAAGAAAACAATTATTCCATGAGTGCATACTTTTCTCTTGCGATTAAAGTTGACAGGAATATATTTACTGTTTATGTAAAGCAATGCTTCTGTATAAGACCTATCCTCCAAGGACACGGCACGAAGATTTTCAACAAAATCCCTCGTGTCAAACTTCTTTACATGGAGGTTTTTTTGAAAATTTCTTTTTTATTTTCTTCTTACATTGGAATAAATGTTGTATACCTTCGTAAACCACAATACACATAAAAAATTGTATGTGTTCCATTCACATGAGTTTTTCTACATCTCTGCAACAAATTATTGTTGAAAAGCTTATGCTTCTATTTACCTCATGCTAATCGAGCAAAAATTACAGAAATAGTCTTATTACTTGCTTCCTTGTAAGTAAAAGCTAAATAAGGGAATACCATAGGTTAAGGTGATAGCCAAAAACTAGTTGCTATGCGATTGAAGTTCCTTTGTTTGTATGGACAGGAGTTGTCGAATTTCTGTAAGTGAAAATTATGTTTCTCCAGGCTGAAACCTAAAACAAGGAATATGTAAAAAACAATCAACTCCACGAAAAATGTATATAACATAAATTGTACGTTTTAAAGGGCTCTACATTTTTTGTGTGGTAATTTTTTGTCCATCTCTTAGGGTTTAGCTGTTATGCAAAATTCCGTAAAATTGATCCAGAATGAAGTAGTCTTCAGAGGTTATTCCCAGGAAATTCTAGATATACGTTTTATTTTCAGAGAAATATCTTTAATATACGATATTTTAATATTAATCGTTTGAGCCATTTTTAAGAAAATCAAAATTTTCGAAAAAAGTTCCATGTAAAGGGTATAGTTTGGGGTGGAGGGATTTTCTTGAAAATCTTCGTGCCCTATCTTTGGAAGATTCCAAATTTCAATACCAAGTTTAATATTATAGTTTTTGAGCTTTGCTGTCCACACACACTCGGATCTTTTTCTAAAGATGCTTTTTTAGGACTTAAGGTACCTCAAGACGTATATTTTCGGTGAAATCTCGATATCGAATTAATGACTGGATTACAATACTTCCTCTATACACTATATACATAGTGCGTGTAGAGAAAATAAAAAACAAAGGAAGAATGGAATATTATTGTAAGAAATGTAACACATTTGTATTGTGATTTATGATTCACGTAGCTAAAGTCACAATGTGGAGAAAGAGCACAGTTCACAAACTTCTCCAAAGTAGCTATGATGACATTTACGAGGGAATGTCACTCCGTAACATTACATTTATATTGTATGGAAACAAGAGACACAGCATTTTGTGTATCACATTTCGATTTTACATACAAAATTCACAGATTTTACCGCCGTAAGATGGATTCAGAGAGTAGTATAGAAATTGTAATTGTTGAGAATGTTGAAACTAATACTGCCACTAATCAGATTGTAAGTCAACATACTCGTGCTCACTTTAAATTTGCAAAATTCGGTTTGAAACGTGCGGTTGACGTTTACCCACCATACTCGTGATGGGCTTTTGAATAAATGAAGTAGAATGACCGTGTTTCTAGCGTTTCAAAGTATACGTTGATGTAAGCTATTTCGACATTGAGAGGTACTCTAAGTTAAGGCACATAGACTGAGGAAGTGGACAATGTCAAGGTAATGTATTGCCTCGTGATCCTTTCAAATGGAAAGTGAATGATTTCCATTAAAAGCGTTGCCTCTTCCAAAGGCACGATCCCTCATGAAATTCAAACAGTCTCTACTTACTAAACAAGTGGAGGAGGACATTGAAAATATTCTTTGCAGTGTGCATGCCAGTTTGAGCAGTACTTCTCGGCTAACTCTCAGGCGATTCTATTTGTTGTCAAAGTAGTTTTATAGCACATTAGGAGAAGATTTTAGCGCGGTTCTATCACTGCTGAACACATTTAGTAAATAAGCCCAAAAGTATTGAGGCTATTTTAGATAAAAATGTATAAAAAGATTCGAAGTAAAGAAACGAAATATGCAACGAATCAACGAACAATAAAGGAAAAAACACGTTTAGCACAAATTATTAAAGATAAATGCAAGAAAGTAATATGCAGAGTATTCTCTACCTACTTTTAGATATTCATAAAACTATGTTCTATAAATTAACGCAGCGCTGCTAACTTTGTAGGTAGAGGAAATATTTGTATCTCACCAATGCTCGATATCGAGGCTTACCGGAAACACAAGTTTGAAATCACCAACACCCCCAAATAAATCAGTGTGTGTATTTATGTGTGTATGTGTGTGTCTGTGTGTATTAACGAAAAAGGAAAGGCTACAATTAAACCGGACTTGAGAAAAATTCAATGATGTGACGAGAACTCGGCATGAATCGGTTTTCCGTGCAGCTAATTGCGGTGGCTGCCATGGGGAGATGCACAGTAACCTCCTCATTCGGTTCATGTCGTCTTTGCGAAACATGTTGAGATATGAGATTTTCCTTGAGGAAAATATTGGATCAAATTAAGTTTAATGTGTCTAAGGTAATCCTGTGTGGCTGTTAAGTGGTAACAGCATCGCCACGTCGAGCAAAACAATTTGTTGAAGTTCGCAGCGATATTTTGAATTTTCAAAGTCTAATTCAAGTTTCTATCTTAATAGCTACATACAGCTAATTCGGTAAGGGCTTGTGCAGACAAATGCCAACGGGCAGTGTGTGAGCAGTTACGATTGGGGCACATGAAGCAACGATAAGGACGTGTAGTGCCATTGTGGCTCGTATTATAGTTCATTGTGTCAATAGCATTTTATATACCGTTATATAGGTCTTCAGATTTATTCGACCTTTGCCCTCAGTCGTTTGTCCGCATATGATGTCAATACTAGGTGGCAAGTTTATCACGCCCTGCCTCCCGCGAACAATGAGTAGAATGGGTAAATGTAAAAAATTTCTAGGTCACCTTAGTGAAATAGGACTTACATCGTGCCGTTCTAATATTTACATTTGGAATTTTCGATTACGTATTCTTCCAGTTCGGAAGTAGCACTCAAATATTGCTGATCCGTTAATTTTAGAGGTTTAGCCGATTTATATATACTGCTAATCTTATTTGCAAGAGATATTAGATAAGCCATACATTTCTCAGCAGCATCATATTCTCTGTATACTAAAAGGCCAACAGAAAGATCACTGTGTAGCTATTCAACAGATGACGTAAACAGAGAAACTCGCTGGAGAACGCTTAGGATAAGACGTTGTATAGGAGGCTTCGGGATTAGACTCGCTTGAGTAATTTGGACTAGGAATACTCTCAAAATCTGCATAGATGACATACGGGAGTTTCAACATCCTTTCCACATTTTTAAGCTGAATGACAGAGGTTTCCTTTGTAGGTATAACCTATCTGGTGATAGCATGCTCTCTGCAGATAGTAGCACGTTCCGTCAAATTTTCCACTCCACTACGTCCATATCGGTCATCAAAATGGGTGAAGCAGCGTTTATAGGTGTACATTTGTCCTAATGGAAAAATCACG
Organism: Hymenopus coronatus; assembly: GCA_030762935.1. Lineage (NCBI taxonomy): Eukaryota > Metazoa > Arthropoda > Insecta > Mantodea > Hymenopodidae > Hymenopus > Hymenopus coronatus. Next base: position 12,542,349 of record CM060890.1, read on the forward strand.
AAGTCTTGTACTCCCTGTATGTCGACTCCCATTGTAGTTGTTCCCGAAGTTTGTAGAACAGTGTTTACATTTGAAGAGCTGACCGCAACTCATTTCATGCCAACTCTTGTCATAATTGCTTAGAAAGCTTTTGCCGTACTTAATACAACTGCAGCCAGAAGTAGAGTTCGCACATGGTTCGTTGATTATAGCTTTCTGCAAGTCTCCAATCTGATAAATACTTCCAATTATGATCAAAAGGTCAGAATTTGTATCACCGTAACACCTTCTTCTCGCTGTTGATAGCTGGTTTTCACTAAGAGGAGCTGATACAATCGACTCGAAGAAATCTGCCGCATTGAAGATCTGTTTTTTTATCTTCTTATTTTTCTTTTTCTTTTGTTTTGCAAGGGCGGGCCCACTCCCGCCGCTCTCGGTGACGATCATCCTCTGAGACTACATCATCTTCCCATGCACATGCTAAAGTATGCGAAACATGCAAGGGCAAGGGGTGCTTGTTAGTGAAGTCCAGGCGTTACTATTCGGTTTCCGCTGAGCACCCCGGTTAGTGACGAACATACGTTGCTGGCTTGGTGCACACGCGCGCAAGCAAGTGCGGGAGCTACTGGAAGCACCCAGGTAGTACTGTTATGTTAGTGAGATTTTGAGGTGGATATGGGTTGTGTTAGTTGGTGACAATACGGACGCTGACTTGACCTTTGCTTGAGTTTTCATGCTTTTCAAAATTGTTCGGAATCTATACATGCTAATTGGCTACATGAGACGGACGAACTTGACAGAATACAGTTCATGCATTGAAATATTGGAATGCCTTGGTGGGGGTGGTATTTTGGGTGTTGTATTTTGTCCAATGTGACGCTGGATTTAGGGGAATTTTTTTTTATATTTGTGGTTAGAGTCTATAGTGCCTTGGTTGGCTCTCTTAAAGTTTGGTTTGACTATCTTGCAGTTAGTCTGCTTAAGTAGAGCCAGTGACTGCCGACACGACCGCTCAGCTGGTTGATTTGGGCGGTTCTGGTATTGGTCTGCCACGGATGTGCAATAGAAAGCAAAAGTTGTTTAGTTAGTGGGTCGAGTAGTCTGTACAAGTGTTCAGCTACATCTATTGCTGAGGTATTGTTTGACAGTGATCTGTCAAACAGGTGAAGAGGTCTGGGATGTTTGTTGCCATCACCTATTTGTTGCACAAGTGGGTGACGGTGTCGCTTGATGCGGTCGTAGTGGTGGGAAGCCAGTTTCTTAACGAGCTCTCTAAGTATTTGCATCTTGAGTTCTTCGTGTACTTTTCTTGCCGATACAAAATTTGGGAGTTTGGTGATCAGACGCAAGATTCGATTTTAAACTTTTTTTTATGCTTTGATGTGGCTTGGTGCAGCGTATCCCCATACTGGGGAGGAATACGTTAGTAATGGTCGGATTAATGTTCTTTACAGTCTGAGGCGAAGTTTAGGACTGAGGGCACTGTGGAGGTTGATGACAGGATCCAATTTAAGTAGTTGGGTCTGATCTTTGTATCGCGTGTCTGTAAAGTGGGGTTTCCAAGTTAGACTGTGGTCCACTGTATGTCCTAGGAATTTTACCTGAGGTGACCAGGATATGTCTTCGCCAAATAGGGGTAACGGATGAAGTGCGTGCGTAGCATGTCTGTACTTGTTTCTTTTCTTGAAGATGATGGCTTGAGACTTTTAGCTGTTTACCTTTGTACGCTATTTTTCTAGTGATGGTTGTAATACAGCCAGTGCAATGTGGAGCCTAGTTCGAATTAACGTGGCTTTACCAGATTGAGCTGTGATGCAGGTATCATTCAGCATAGAGATACAGTTCAGTGTTAAAAATTTTGGGGATTTCGTTAATGTAGAAGTTGAACAGGTTGGGTCCAATTAGGGGCTCCCGCTCGCATTGTATGTGGGTTTGTTATGGTGTCGTCTACGGCTGAGACTAATTGCCTGTCTTGAAGGTAGTTCGCAATCAGTTTGATCATGCTGTCTGGCAGGCGGATGTTAATTAATTTTCGCAGTAGCCCACTATTCCAAGACTGCGACTGTGGATTTATTTGTGTTAAATCCGTGCCTTATGTGTTCAGTATTTCGAAAGAGTTGGAGCGTGGTAGAATGCTTTGCGCGGAAACCGAACTGTTCGCTTATTAGAATGAGTGTCGTATCAGTCGTTTTAAAATAGTTTTTCAAATAGCAGTGCTCAGTATCTTTAATAAGCTGATAGGCCGATAGTTTTTTTGGGTTGGCTATCTTTTTGTTCTTTTACGGAAGTGAAGAATTTTGGCTGTTTTCCAAGCATCTGAGAAGAACCCGTTCTCAAGAGAGGAGCTGAAGATTTGTGTGATCCTTTCCAGCGCCGTATCAGCAAGGTTTTTGAGTATGTTGTTTGGTATGTCTTCATGACTTGTGCTTTACGATTGGGTGGGAGTCGAACAATCCATTTTATTTCCGCGGTGCAAGTTTTACGTGCGAGTAATATGCAGGTCACGGATGAGGATTTCCGTGTCGTATATGAATTCCGCGTTGGACGGCACCATGTTCGGTTTTAGCGTATCTTGTAATGTGTTCGCGAGCATTTCAGGTTTATCTCTATCGGAGGTTGCTACGTGCTGCTTTATTTGAAAGGGACGGATGTTGTTTTTCTCCCTGGTCAAGTATTTGGAAATGCGCCGCACAGTGGCGTACTTGGAATCAAGGTTTTCAAGTGCGTGAGCCCACCGGTTGTGAATGTGCTGTTGTATGTAGTAAAAGGAGGACTCTGGTCTGCCTTGTCTGCTGCCACTTATGTCTAGCGCGGTGTCGTTGGTTCGGTAGATTCTGTATGCCCGGTGGTAGTTGTGTATCCTTGATGAAGGAATAGTTAAAGGAACTCATGAAATTGATGGCTTTTGCCGGCTCTGTTACTGTCTGATTTAGTCCAGCCATCTTTGTAATAGGCTCATGAGTAATTTCCGCGACCACTGTGGCTTCGAATTGTTGCCAGTTGACCTTATTGTAGTTTCGACGAGGCGGTAGCACCTTGGGGATAGCGAGCCTTCAATGTTGAGAATGCCGGGCACTTGGTCGGAGGAGAGTTCGTTAGCTACAGAGAGCGAACATCGGTAGTTAAGACTGCGGGTGAGTGCGATGTGCATTCCGTCTGGATTCATTTGCCTGTTGTTGGGGATAAATGTGTGTTCAGTTGGGGCATGGATTATACAGTCTGAGTTGTTTTTGTGTCTGAGGAGGATGGTACCGGCTTGGTTGATTACACGGGAATTCCAAACTTGATGTTTCGCGTTCAGATCTCCTGCTATAATGATCGTGTGATTTAGTGCAAATGAGGCATCTAAGTCCACTGTAATTACGTTGCCTGGAGGATTGTATGCAGAGATAGTGCTAAGGGCGGGCGAAGGGGCAGCTTCGAGATGAAGTGTGTTTTTGATGATAACGGTGCCTCCGCATCTTCTGTTGCGGTCAGTACGGTAGATTTTGTGGCCTGGAATATAGTATCTGGCAGTCTTCGCAAATAGTATTTCCTATATTACGAGTATGTCTAATTGGTGTTTGTGAAACCTATAAGTTCAGCTTTTTGTCTGTACAGTCCATTGACATTCCACCTCATGATTTTCAGAATAGAGTTAGCCATTAAGGGGCATACTCAGGGTCAGAAGTAGCCGGAATCGGTTGAGAGGATGTTGTGGGTATTATGAGGTTGGGTGAGAAGTTGAATGGCGGGCCTGGTACCAGGTCATTCTCGGGAATAGAAGGGATTGCTGGAGCTGGGTAGTGGAGACGGTTGGGAGGCGGGGCTTGAGGGTGTTTCGGAGTTCAGCGGAGGTGCAGAAAAGAGCTGGGATTTGGGAGTCAGAGGGAGTCGGGTTGTTGAGTGCTGCAGGATGCGGTGGAGGATTTGTGTTGGTCAGTGGTGCTGGGTTGATTCTGGGGTTGGGATTGTGGTAGTAGTTAGGTGCAGAATAGGGATTGGGACGGTAGAGTTCCCTAGCAGGAGGAGTGGCAGGATGGGTGTTAGGAGCCTCTCTGGGCTGCCACTGGGAGGTATGCTACTGCGCTCGGATCGGGGGAGCCCGTGCATCCCTGATGCCGGCACCAGGCATTTGGCGGGGACGTCGCGAGGCAGAACCCGCTCTCAGCCGGTGCAGTTGCTGCCTGTACATAGGACAGGCTTTCCATCGAGTTCTGTATCCTGATCCATCGCACGCGCGAATTTACGGCCCTCGGGAGAGATGCCAGAGGTCCGGGAGTCGTGTGGCAGGGTACACTTGGAGTACATCTGCCAGGAAGCGGTGCACCCGCCCGGAGCGCTGCGCTGCTGTAACATGATTGGAGGTCTGTAATCTTCTACCTCTACCCGGCTGTTACACAGCGTTTGTGAATAGGAGAACCACACAGTACCTCTAACAGGTATATAAGGAGATGGGGAATGCCCTCGCGTGAAACGCTTTAGCTACGCCGCCCTGAGCACCCGAACTCCGGCACTCTGGAGCTCCTTTTTCAGCACCTCCTGGACGCCTCCAGGTGGAGATGTTTGAAGATCAGCCTACAAAATCGGTCGACGAGATTCCTTGTCAAGCAGTATGACACGCCCCTCTCCTCAAGGAACCAACACCAGTTAGTGTAGCACTCCTGAGAGGATGTGCGCAGCATCGCGTCCCCGCAAGCCGGCGCTATTGCCATAAGATACTCTAGGCGTCCGTAGCGAGCATCAAAATCAGTGACCTGGGGGCCCAGTGAGGGAGGAAGTTGGGGTGGAAGGGACGCTGGGGTGATTATAGTCGTGGAAGGACGTAGGTTTGGGTGAAAGATTTGAGAAGGAGTTGAGGCGTTGGGTAGAGTGGCAGGTGTGGGAGGAAGAAGCTCAGAAGTCTGGGAAAATGGGAGGGGACTGAAAGGTTCGGGAGGGGGATGTGGGAATGGGATGGCTATGAAGTTGAGACTGAGGGCGGGAGAGGAGAGAGCAGAGGGGAGAGCAGGAGCAGAGTTGTAGGGGATATAGAGGTGGAGGGAAGAGTAGAGGGGAGAGCAGAGGGAGAATAGTAGCAGGGTTGTTGGTTGATGTAGAGGTGGAGGGAAGAGGGACTGGTGCAAGAGGAATGCGAGAGGGGCTACTGGAGAGGGGTGGGAATAGGGTGCGGTAAGATTGGGTGAGTGTGGATCGGGAGATGGGTGTGATTCGGAAAGAGGCAGGTTTGCCGCAGAGACGGGGTTCAGGTGGTTTCAAGGATCGAGAGGGAGTGGAGAGTGCGGAACTGAAGTTGATGTGGGTCTGGGTATCCTGGAGGGGGTGGTAGGTGTTGAGGTTGCGGATCTGAAAGTGTTGATGGGTCTAGCTATCCTGGAGGAGGGGGCGGGAGAGTTGGAGCGAGGAGAGCGGGAGCAGGGTTAGGTGTTCGAGGAGGTGAAGGAGGTGGGAGAGGCAGATGGGTGCGGAAAGGGAGAGGAGCCACGGAAGGTGGGATCACTTGGAAGGGTGTCGATGTAGGTTTTGGGGGAGGAGGAGGAAGAGGGTTCGCGGGGATAGCAAAAGGATTCGGAGGAAGAGAGGGTGGTAGACGGAGTAGAAGGTATGGAGGGAAGAAGGGAGAGGTCGGTGAGGTCGTCCGAAGAAGCTGGTCAGTCGGCCGCGGCCTCAGTCATGAGGTCGTGGGCAACTGCAGTGCCAGTGGTTACGACTCGCCCGAACTTAGTCACGTTAAGTTCGGAGAGTAGGGAAAACTGGAGTAGAGAGCACAGGTTTTGTTTACTTTGTATGTTACTGGGCTAGAATGGGAGGGGGTCCTTAACGGGGGTGTAGCCTTAGAACTAAGAGCAAAGATGAAGGGAGAAAAGACAGTAGGAGAGAAATAGAGCTGCTAGTGGGCGCATAACGGTGCGAGCAGTAGAGGACTATTCCCCGGGGCCTTGGAGCAGTTGTGAAAACTGTTGACTATGGTCTTACCGCTGTACCCGTCTAGTCCGTTAAAGTTAGCAGACCAGCGCTGGTCACTAGAGCAGCCGTAAGAATCCTTTGGGCTTCCGCTGCGTTAACGGCAAGGGCTGGCTGGAGTCCCGGCAGATGATGGACCAGTTGCCGGCTAATAGCTGCTGTGAGCCTCGCTGCGCTGCATTCACGGTTCCTCTGCAAAAAGGGTCTGGGGCCACTGCCTGCTTGTTATCTGGCTGCCGTGGTTCCCAATCTGGTCGGCTTTTCTCGCTGACCCGTGTCCTCCACCCAAGATCTGTTTTTTTTTTTAGTGGAGAGGAAAATCCACCTTAAGGACTATCCCGAGATGGTAAGCCCGCAGTGCCGGGGGTCTTCCAGAATGGGTATACCGACTAAAAACCCCTCCTACGGAAGTGAATGGTGAGGATACTGCGGTACCGCTGTTTCACCCGCACAATCTAATGTAAAGGTGACCTGGCCCGTTGTGCGGCTGCCAGGGAGAGAGAATTCTGCTAGCAGAACGCCTGGTCCCAGGCACAGCCTCTAGAGACCCTAGCCACGTGGACCGGTCGTCGCTGCAATCTTGGGCAGTGGGATCTGCGAGCCGACTCTCAATTCGTGCCAGCTTGCGCTGGACAGACGCAATAGCCCCGCCATCTTCGACTGCTGCCTGGGATGGTATCCTCGCCTCCAACGCCTCGAGGCGCTCTTTGGTTTCCCGCCGAAACTCCTCGAGGCGAAAGCCCAGTTCTCTTGTTGCCTCCTGGATGGAAGCAATGCTGGTCAGTAAATGATGCAGCAAGGAGTTGCCTGGTGATGCATTAGTGGAGAGCTCTGTGGTAATGGTTGATGATGGTGCTGCTGAGGTGGTAACCTACTCCGGGATACAAGGGGCACTTGGCTTGCCCTGTGAAGTGCGTGTTCTAGTAACAGGTGGCGCAGTAGCGTCATCGGCGTGGAAGGTCATGGTTGACTCAAGCGGCTGTGAGGGAGCTTGCCCCGCAGTAGGCGAGGTGTGGCAGTCCTCTATATGGCGACCGTAGGCAGGAAACTGGAAAATTAACCATCAGGAAAAAATTTAAATAGTTCCAAACTCTTTATATTCGTACAAATAGAGCAAGTGATTCCATTTGTAGTTTGTGTGTAACCTGAAAACGACATGAAAATTCTTGCCCTTCGAAGCTGAAATTAGGTTTATATTTACATAAAAACATTCACATTCGCTATCGAGCACTATACTATGATAGTATGTATAACTCACTAGCCTTTCCCCACCTTGATTGGGTTTGGAGGAAACGAGTTCTGACGTCTGCACCTCGCAAGAGTCACCTTTAGAATTGCTTGCTCCAGAATTGTAGTAGAAACCTGTCGAGTAGCAGACATTTTGTATTTCATTTGATATTTTATTATTAAATATACACACAAGGTTACAAATCCTATTTTAAAGCAATAAGCTATATATGCTCTATATATTAAATATAAAATTTTTGGCTTTTAATTTTTTTTCTACAAGATATTTTAAAAGGGCCTTACCGGAAACCCTGAATGTTACAGACGCGTTTCCGAGGCAAGAGTTTTCTAAGGGTGTTTCGCAGTAACTGCCTAAATGGAATATCTGAAAACCCCGTTTCATTGCCAACGGGTATTATTGTAAGAGTGAAAAATCGCAACTCTTACAAAATGTGAAGGAATAAGATTTTAAAAATATTACGAAGTACGAAATATTTGTTACGCGTACCCGTGTATTAAATTCAAATTCCGCAAAATGTAAAAGCATTTACTCCCATAATGAAGACAGCATAGTTTGCAATGCAACAATTCAGTCTGCACACCTGTCTATTATTCATATTATTCTTTACATTCTAGACATCATGTATTCTACCAGATGGTATAATTCCGCTCTATATGTTTTTCCGTGTGCTGCAATTTTATTTGTGGTAAAATATCGGTTCAATAGCGAAGAAACACCCTTTATATTCTTTGTATCAAGATGGAAATTCAGTTTAACATGACATCATGACCGCCCTCGATTATGTCAGTCGTAAACAGATGCTGATGACATTTATGTGACATTGCGCAATTTTGTCATGGGAGTTACCTTGAACCGTTTCTTGTGTTTGAGAAAAGACTGCAACAATAAATACACAACATCTTCTGCATACAAATTTAAACCGAAAAGCCCGGTCAAAAGTAATTTCCTTTGTTGTGAGAACACTGAACTTTAACGATTTACATAATCAGCTCTGTCATTACGTTTTGTCATGGAGACGTCATAGGTCAACCAACAGCCTTCTCAAAAATCAGTTGTAACTACTGAGATAAGGGTTTCATATTTTTGCCCTTGTGTTTACATGGATCCCTATCGGATAGTACCTGTTCAGAAACAACCGTGAGTGCCAAAGCTAAAACCTGGCTTCCTTATAACTATTTATTATTATTATTATTATTATTATTGTTATTATTATTACTACTACTTTAGTTTAACATCATTTAAACTGGTAGATCATAACGATGCATGAAATCAGTGGGATAATGATCAAATGAGCTCGGAGTGTATAAAGAGTAGAGTAATCGACATTCATCTTCTCAGCATAACGGAAAACACGGAAAAAATCCTTGTCCGAATAACTCACCGTAAACTAGATTCGAACTGGGATCTCTTATTGTTCTAGAGTTCTCTTTTATTCAGTTTTCATTGCTACGTTGTTGCGTAAGATATCTAGTGGCATTCCTAACTTCAGTGTTTCTTTACACAGTAAATTGCAAAGATGCATTAACACTTTCAGATAAGACGTATTTTCTACTGACGATAAAACACTTCTATGCAAAATCTGTGAGTAGTGAGTGAACTGCAAAAAGATATATTTAATTTCTCAACATATCAGTACAATCAAAACTTGCAAATTCCAAAGGTACTAGGAGGAGGTCTTTGCTTCCAAAGACAATATTGTAACATCAAGTCAAAAATCGCATTTGCATTCGAGTTACGCAAGAGATTGTAGCATGAAACGTTTTCATTTTCTGTCAAACACATTAGCATTTTGTTTACAACTTAAAAATTATAACAACAGGCTGTCAACATTGAATTGTTTGTCTACCCCCATACACAAATTGTGACCCAAATGTAGTTATCATAAGTGACGTCACGCATTTATGGGATAAACAAATGTCCCCAACATCTGCATAGTAACGTATGCGACGAGATTCAGCTGCGACCTGTTGGGAAAGTTCGAACTACTCAGTTTTTCCTCTCTTCGTCGAGCCACCGTGGGATAAAGTGCTTCGATTTAGTTGGAAATTCGCCCAGGAACAGATCGTTTTTAAGAGCACAGCGAAGTTTTGTTGAGTAGTTGCTAAAGTAGGCGAAGTGTGCTTTCTTTCGACTTGGTCAAAATTGTGACTTTGAATATGTTTTGGAGAGTGTAAATTATTATTATTATTGTTATTATTATTATTATAATTATAACGAGGTTTTTTTCTTGTATATATGTAAACGGACCAGAAACGTATATGTGTCGTGTGGAAGTTCTGCAGGCATAGTGTGTATGTATAACAACAGATGACTCTGTGATAACCGGTAGTAGCGCAGCGAGGGCTGTGAAATCAGTCAATTGGTAAGTGTCGTGCGAGATGGAAGTAACCCATGTTGAGCAGCGAGCTTACATTAAAATAACCATTCTCCGAGGGAGAAATGCGATGGAATGTGGAATCCCTTGTGAATAATGCTCTACCATACCGTATAGTAGCACTATGGGCACTATGCGGTGGATACCGCATGCACCGCTGAAAGTTCAAAGGTGGGTGCGCTATGCAATATGCTCCGACCATCTTGCACGCTGGCAACAGGACGGCGATCAATTCTTGTCACGAATAATTGCCATCGATGAATTTTGGGCCAGGGCATACGAACCAGAACTGAAACGTCAGTCCGTGGAGTGGCGAATTGCTGGATCATCAAGGAGGTAGAAGTTCCGTCACAATCCTTCCCTAATCAAATTGATGGTGAACGTCGCGTATGACGTCAGGGGTGTTATTGTTTTCCACTTTGTTCCACATGGCAGAACAGTGACCGAACAGTACTACAGGGACTTCCTGGTGCGACAGCTACGATGTGGCGTTCGGGAGAAACGTCCTGCACGACAATGCAAAACCACATAAAGCAGCTACTGCGGCGTTGGGGATGGGAAGAATTGGAATACCCACCGTACTCTCCCGACATTTCGCCTTGTAACTTTGATCGCATTTGAAAGATTAAGGAACCACTACGTGGTAGGCGGATTGTAATTGCTAATGCTGTGCGCGAACAAATGAGCCGATTCACATATGGTGCGGCAAGTGCTGCGGTAATGTTGTTCAGTGCCTCTCTTATCGTTGGCAGCATGTGGTGACAGTCGCAGCGGACTGCTTTGAGGTTCTTTAGGACCAGGTTTATCATGTCAACTGTATGTGTACTGTGGTCATTCTTTTGTACCGTGAAGGTCATATTGCCCTGTAACTATCGTAATAAATCAGTGTGTTACGATATTCAGTGCTGTTTATTGTCCACACCTTGTTCTTTGGTCTGTATATATCACCGTTTCCAACAGGACTGGTATCTTCAAGAAAATAAATAGTTGCCATGACTTTTGCCCCAACCCTGTTATTATTATTATTATTATTATTATTATTATTATTATTATTATTATTATTATTATTATTATTATTATTATTTTGTAAAACACATTTTGTTAGTCGGGACCATCAGGCGTTAGTTTTCAAAATGTTTATTCAAGACCTGTGGCATACAAATCTAAAAATGTAAAACTTATTCTAAAATCAGTTGCTTGTTAAAAGATTTTATGTTAATACTCGTAAATTGTGAAACCTTGCTAGTGTTTCTTTGCAGTTTCCTCGAATCGTTCCCCGTATGCCTTTAAGGAAAATTGCTTTTTCTTAACTATTCACTCTGGGTTTTTGTACCTTATTACTTGCCTAGGACTGCGACAGTACAACATAAATAGGCTGATTGACCGAATAATGTAATCTAATAAATAAATGTACGGGTTTTTAAGTCTTTTATAGCCTATTTTATAACTCGGTTTGCTTTTCTATTTTAATGATTTATACTGCTGAACTTGAGATCTCTGAAATCAGAACTTCTGTATGACTATAGAAATTAACTGAAGCTATATAATCAAACCATTGAAGAGCATAATAAATGGAGGACTCTAACTTTCTAGATCGCCATGATAAGCATAAACGTATAAAAATTAAGATATATTATTAAAATGTTATGTATGTTTGTAAATTTATGGACCTAATGACAACAGTTAATTTTTCTTGAAAAGGATATCCATATAGGCACATTAAGTTTAGTTTGCCTGAGCTTTTTCTAAAAGATACAAACGTTATTAAAATGACGATAGTGGAATAAGAAAGCTTTTGGCATTGCCAAAAACTTGGAATATATTTAATGCTCTAGAAATCCTGGGGAGTAGTTTATTCAGGACATGCTTACTGAGACACTTTAAAACCAACACATAATAGAATTAGTATTAAATAATTTATAATACCATATTCACTAAAATAAATTTTAATAAATCTGTAAATAATAACAGAAATTTAATAAAACATAACATAACTAAAATACTAAATTAAATGTTTTAAATTCTAGATAAACTAAAATTTATACTCAATTTTAAAGTACCTATAATACTCATAATATATTGAAACATCTGATGTGTTCCATTCACATGACTTTCTCTACATCTCTGCAACAAATTATTGTTAAAAAGCTTATGCTTCTATTTACTTCATGCTAATCGAGGAAAAATTAGTAGAAATAGTGTTATTACTTGCTTCCGTGTAAGTAGAAGCGAAATAATGGAGTACCATAGGTTAAAGTGATAGTCAAAAGCTGGTTGCTATGTGACTGAAGTTCCTTTGTTTGTATAGACAGGAGTTGACAAATTTCTGTGTGAGAAAAGTAAAGTTTTTTTAAAGCTGAAGACAAAAATAGGAATATATAAAAAATGACCAACTCCATGAAACAAATGTATATAACATATATTGTGCGTTTAAACGTGCTCTACATTTCTTGTGTGCTAACTTTTTCTCCGCCTCTTACGGTTTAGCAGTTATGCAAAGTTCTGTAAAATTCATTCAGAATAAAGAGGTCTTCAAAGGCTATTCCCAGAAAATTCAAGATATACATTTCATTTGTTAGGTAAATATCTTTAATACACGATATTTCAATAAAAAATCGTTAGAACTATTTTTGAAAAAAAAATCGAAAAAAGTTATATGTAAAGGGTAGTTTGGGGTAGGGGGATTTTCCTCAAAATCTTCGTGTCGTATCCCTGGAAAATACTAAAGCTAAATACCAAGTTTGGTATTTTACTGACATTTCGTTTTTGAGTTATCGTGTTCACAGACACACGAACACAAACACACACACGGACCTTTTTCTGAAAATGCTTTTTTTTTCCTAGATCCAGGAGATCCTAAAACATATATTTCCCGTGAAATCTTGGGTGGAATTTTTGGGTGGAGTGCAACACCTTCTCTATACACTAAGTACATAGTACGTATAAAGAAAGTAAAAATACCTATGCCAACGAAGATTGTACCTTCCATCCTTATATTCTGCTTTTCCTCTTTCCAAAGTCTTCGCAAACTCTTGGCATTACAAATACGTGTGAAAACTTTGATCCTCACATTTTAGAGGTTCTGAGTAGAATGCAGTTATCCCAGGGCGAGGGAACACTGGAGCCAGGAGCTGGAGCCAGGAGCCAGGAGCAGGAACTAGTCGCCCGAGTGTACTCGGGCGGGGGCAAATCACCACGGTACCTATCCGCTTTTCTTACGGATTTTCCCGTGTGATATAAAAGATGTAGTCTTATGCAAGCGTTTTTGTCAATGTCAAAGTAATTGGGCAGGGTGTTCCCTCTGTGCAGCCGGCGCGGGCTGGTTTACCTATCTGAGTGGCCACCCACCCAGAGAGGGACCAGGCCCGATGCTGCTTACCTTGGCCAGCCGCTTGCGGGCTGTCAAGGAAAGCAGTGCCGGCTAGCGGGGGACCTGAAGGGATATAGGTACGGGGTGGGGAAAGCCAGTGTTGCAGATCTGGTCAGAGTACAACTGGATGGTCACCCGTCCGAGTCGTGACCATGCCCGATGCTGCTTAACTTGGCGGGTAGAACAATAAAGGGAGAGGCGGCCGGAAAACTACCATCCCAAGGCGTCCTTGGGAAGGCGGTAGCTTACGCGTCTCCTTGGTAGCGTGTGGTCGTAAAGACCGAGAGTGTTCACCTGGGGATTTGGGTGGGGAGCAAGTTTAGTGTATATTGTGCGAGCTCTTTCTCGCACAACGTCCACTATGTAAGGGATTCCGGAGTGGGAATGGAGAATGTGGGACGGGAATCTGCGGTCTGTGCCGTATATCATCCTCAATGCCCTGTTCTGCACGGCCTGCAGCCTGCGGATGGTGGAACGAGCCACCGAACCCCAGACCTCACAGCCGTACAGCATCAGGGGCGGGATGACTGCGCGGTACAGCCGTAGTTTTGGGTGTGTAGGCATGGTGGAGCGGAAGATGGGAAACAACTGCCGCAGGGCAGCGTGTCCCAAGCCGACCTTCTCCCTGACATGTGGAGTGAAAGTAAGGCCGCGGTCGAGGAGGACTCCGAGGTATTTGGCAGAGCGGACCCATGGGATCCGCCTCCGCCGCAGCCTCAGCGACCTCTCCGGTCGCCAGCCACGGACTTTAGCCAGCAGTAGAGCTGAGCTCTTCTGCGGGCTGATGGCCATCCGCCACTGTTCACTCCATCTGCCTATGGCCTGGAGCTGTCTCTGTAGCGGGGGGAAGCAATAGCGGGCGTTCTTGTTACGCGCCATTATGAGGACATCGTCGGCATACTGAGACGTAACTGTACTGGGTTCTGTGGGGAAGTCGGACATGTAGGCAGCAAAGAGTAACGGCGACAGCACGCTGCCTTCCGGCACTCCCGCCGCTATTGGTCTGACTGTGGAATGCCTCCCCTCCACCCTCACCCTGAAAGTGCGGTCCCGAAGGAAGCTACTAAGCAGGTGAAGGTAGGGGGGAGGAATTTCTGCGTTCTTGAGCTTGTACAAGAGTCCCTGATGCCACGTGGTGGCGAAGGCCTTTTCCACGTCCAAGAGCACCGCGACTGTTTTGAAGTTGTCCTGTAAGCCCAGGGCAGCCTTCTCAGCCAGTCGCAGCAACTGCAGGGTTGTGGAATGTCCAGTACGGAAACCAAACTGATGATCCGGGAGTAGGAGTCTCTCTTCGAAGAGAGGGGTGAGGCGAGGTAGGAGTAACCGCTCGAATACTTTCGAGACGATCGGAAGTAAGCTAATAGATCTGTAGCTTGACGGGAAGACCGGGTCCTTGCCGGGTTTCAAAATGCATACCACCCGCGCCTCGAGGGAACACTGTCGTGATCACAAACCTTTAAAACCCAACCTCGAGCGGGTACTGGGCGCGCCGGCAGGTGGTGGTCTGCATGGTGGTTTGGTTCTCAGCTTACCACTGTGCAGGTCTGTCTCCAGATATTGAACAGGAGACCACGAATCAACTACCCAACCCCAAGGTGTAACGCGTATCCATGCCGAAGGGGTGCATGGCACGTGGGAGATGTGTCTGGACGCAAGGAATAAAGACATTTTAAAAGAGACTGGACGGTTGAGAAACCTGCCAGGAGAACAAACTGCTGGACAAAAGATTTTAAAAAAAGGGGAAAAAATCTGATGTGTTCCATTCACATGACTTTCTCTACATCTCTGCAACAAATTATTGTTAAAAAGCTTAAGCTTCTATTTACTTCATGCTAATTGAGAAAAAAATTAGCAGAGATAGTCTTATTACTTGCTTCCTTTAAGTAGAAGCGAAATAAGGTAGTAACATAGGTTAAAGTCATAGTCAAAGGCTGGTTGCTATGTGACTGAAGTTCCTTTGTTTGTATGGACAGCAGTTGACAAATACCTGTGTGAGAAAAGTAAGTTTTTCAAAGCTGAAACCAAAAACAAGGAATATCTAAAAAAAATGATCAACCCCACGAAACAAATGTGTATAACATAAATTGTGTGTTTTAATGTGCTCTACATTTTCTGTGTGGTAAGCTTTTGTCCATCTCTTACGGTTTAGCAGTTACGCAAAATTCCTAAAAATTCATCCAGAATAAACTGGTTCTTCAGAGACTATTCCCAGAAAATTAAAAATATACATTTTATTTGTCGTGTAAATATCTTTAATATATGACATTTTAATCAAAATCTTAGAGACATTTTTAAGAAAATCAAAATTTTCGAAATAAATGCCATGTAATGGGTAGATGGGGGTGGGGGGATTTTCTTGGAAATCTTCCTGTCGCATCCTTGGAAGATACCAAGCCTAAATACCAAATTTGGTTTTTAACGATCTTTTCGTTTTTGAGCTATGCTGCCCACACACACACACATACACACAGACACACACGAACATTTTTCTAAAAAATATTTTTTTGATTCAAGGGATCTCAAAAACTGTATTTCTAGTGAAATTTTGGTATCGAATTTTTGGTGCATCACAATACTTTCTCTATACACTATGTACATAGTACTTGTAGAGAAAGTAAAAAGCATCGCTAGAAAAAAATAAATATGAATGTTTAAACAAGCGCAATACAAAACAATCTTACTCTTCATACCCGTACACAAAATGTGGGCCATAGCAGAAGGTGCTGTTTATGTTGGTACCAACAAATCTCGCCCCACCCTCCATAAGCGTAACCACCTCGTTTTACAATAATGCACACAGAGGATAAAGAAGGTATTGTATTGCATCCAAAAAGTTGATAGTTCGGGATTCACCGAAAATATAAATTTTCAGTCCCCTGAATCAAACCATAAGAGATAAAAACTTACTGTTCAGAAATGTAGATGTCGTTAAAATATACAATTTATGTAATATGCTGTTTTGTTGTAGAGTTGACACTTTTCAAAGTATTCATTTTTAAACTACCTAACTTTTCTCAACGGGACCATATAAAGCAAATCGTACCTCAATTGTTTCACTTTGCAATCAGCTTGAAACATTTAAATTTAGTCTAATGTACTTACAATGAAGCAAGTAATAAGGCCAATTCTGCTAATGTTTATCTCGATTAGATAAAAAATGTGGATAAAAATAATCTTTTGTAAGAATAATTTCTATTTGGAACAGCTAGAGAAAGTTATGTGAATGTAACACATAAGACTTTTCCCAAATATAATTCTACCCACTGAATTGGCAGGGTAATGTATTTACCATAAAGTATGGCCAAACTGCAGAAAGGTAGCATTACAACTTCAACCTTGTATTTTCATATACAATAAAGGTTTGGTTATTCGGTTCGTTAACGGTAATAACTTTAACTTTCTTCTACATGCCGCTGTGACGAGTATAACATACAAATAATCATTTAAACCTGCCTTTAAAATGTTTAGTTTAATTTTATTTACTACAAAACAATAGCTGAACAAAGGTTTGCTGATCCTGAGATAAAACAGAAATATATAAAAAGTAGACGGTTATCATCACAACCATATTTGCCCGAGAGACATCAGCGCTAGCATTTGGACCATAAGAGGTAACACATGTGTGTGAACCAACACATTACATAATCAATAATAAAGTAAAATTAATTACGGTGTATGTTGACGAGAATCTTCAACATGAAGGAACTCTATCTGGTTTTGTGTTCTTCTTTGAGATTGAAAGTGTGAAACTTATATATACATTTGACAACGGAAGGACCTTCTGCCTTGGCGAAGTTCTTTACTTATTTTCGGGAAGGAGTACCAAAACGTTAGAAAGCTGCACATCGAGCCAGTTGGCTCAGGGGTTTCGTCTGGGACTAACATTTGGGAAGTCATGGATTCGATTCTCGTGGCACACCTCCCTGACCCATAGTTTTGCGAAGTTTTCCTGGGTCTTTAGGCGAATACTAGGGAGGTTTATCCATTCCCTCGAACTTGCTGTCCCTTCATTTGCATTCCTTTTCATCCAACTGGGTTGTAAGTGTCTGCGGTGGATGCACTTTGGAAATACAGCTCTCGACGGCTGGGTGGCGTTGGAGTTGCCTGTAGGGATTTGGTCACACTTGGGGAAAGGGATCCTAGCACCCCGAGATGAACTGTCTAGGGACCCTTAACGGTAGCCCTTTCCCCGCGATCCGGTTTCAGCCGCCCGTCGATAATAATCTCATTCAATCCTATCCTGGGATCCGACGCTGAATAAGCTCATGATGGCTGAAGTGTGGAAGCCCTTCCGTAATAATACATGCGCGCGCACACACACATGTGTTACCTCTTATGATCCAAATGCTAGCGCTGATAAAAGTTGAAGAAGGAACTTCATAGAGTAGACTTGAAATCATTCTATAAGCACATTCGAAAAAATTGGATGGTTTCCATGCACGTGCTTTTTTCTACATCTCTGTAACAAATTATTGTTTAGAAGCTTATTACTTTCTCTATATGTACTATGTACATAGTGTGTAGAGAAGGTATTGCATTGTACCCAAAAATTCGATACCGAGATTTCACCGGAAATATATGTTTTGAGACCTCCTGAATCCAAAAAAATCATTTTTAGAAAAATGTCTGTGTGCGTGTGTCTCTCTGTGTGTATGTGTGTGTGTGTGTGTGTGTGTGTGTCTGAGTGTCTGTGGGCAGCATAGCTGAAAAACAAAAAGACCATTAAATACCAAGCTTGGTATTTAAGTTCAGTATCTTCCAAGGATACGACACGAATATTTTCAAGAAAATTCCCCCACCCCCAATTACCCTTCACATAGAAAATGTTTCGAATATTTTGATTTTCTAAAAAATGGCCCTAATGATTTTGATTAAAATATCATATATTAAATATATATACTTGACAAATAATATGAGATATCTTGAATTTTCTGGGAACAGCCTCTGAAGACTACTTTATTCTGGATGAATTTTACGGAATTTTTTGTAACTGGTAAACCATAAGAGATAGACAAAAACTTACCAAACAAAAAATGTAGAGCACATTAAAACACACAATTTATGTTTTAACATTTTTTTCCTGGAGTGAATCGTTTTTTAGATATTCCTTGTTTTTTGTTTCAGCGTTAAAAACTTATACTTTTCTCATACAGGAACTTGTCAACTCCTGTCCATACAAAGGAAATTCAGTCACATAGCAACCATCTTTTGCTATCGCTTTAACCTTATTTCGCTTCTACTTACAGGGAAGTAAGTAATAAGACTATTTCTCCTAATTTTTTCTCACTTAGCATGAAGTAAATAGAAGCATAACATTTTTAACAAATTTGTTACAGATATATAGAGAAAGTCATGTGAATGGATTACATCTCATTTTTTTTTCTCTGTACTTCATACTCATCGAGATAAACATTAGCAGAAGCTGTTCTAGTACCTGCTTTCTTGTAAGTAAAAGAGAGAGATTAAAGGATAGTCAAATATTTTAAAATTGGTTGCTATGTGTTTGAAATTCATCTCTTTGAATGATCAGGAGTACCAGAATTCCCGTATAAGAAAAGTACTTAAAGCTGAAACCAATAACAAGGAATATTTCGGAAATGGTGTGTTTTAACGACATCTACATGTTTATGCTGTAAATTTTTGTCTATTTTTTACGGTTTACCAGTTATACAAAAGCTCACCCAGAATGAAGAGATCTTCAGAGACTATTACCAGAAAATTCAAGATACACAGTTTATTTGTTTGCAAATATCTCTAATATATAGCATTTCAATAAAAATCGTTAGAGCCCCATGATTTTTTCCCCGGCTAGCCGCACAGATCGGAAACTTGTTTCTTTTGTTTTACTTCTGCTCATGCAAAGAGAACATCAGATAGTTATCAGCTTTTAAAGTATTTGATTATCGTTAAACTATCTAATATACTATCGCTTTAGCTAGTGTATCCCCTTAGTTCCTTTATAGTTATAAGGAAATAAGAAATATCTCGATTAGAATGAAGTAGGTAAAAGCATATGCTTTTATAAGAATAGTTCATTACAGAAAAGGTAGAGAAAGACATGTGTATGGAACACATCAGGTTTTTTTTTTGTCTCGGGCCATGTAAAGAGCCCTTAATGACCATAAACTTTTTAAAATCTTACTATCACTTTACTGCATCCTGCAACGAAGTTTTTTCAATTAATTTATTGGCATTTAGATATTAACCAATAACGAAGTTTATAAATGTGAATCGAATGTTTATTTGAATTAGTCAAAGTAGGTAGAATAATAAGCTCTTGAAGGAATAGTTTGGTCAATGAGTGTAGATATTCTGCTGCGTGCAATGCCTTAGATTTTTATCTCCACACCTGCAATGTGCATAGTGTATAGCGAAGGTATTGCACTCCACCGAAAATTCGATACCGAGATTTCACCGGAAATATACGTTTTAGGGTCCCCTGTATCCCAAAAAAAGCATTTTCAGAAAAAGGTCCGCGCGCGTGTGTGTGTGTGTCCGTGTGTCTGTGAACACGATAACTCGAAAACGAAAACTCGGTAAAATACCAAACTTGGTATTTAAGTATACATTCTTCCAGGGATTTGACTCGAAGCTTTTAAGAAAAATCCCTCAACCCCAAACTACCTTTTACATGGCATTTTTTTTCGAAATTTTTGATTTTCTCAAAAATGGCTCTAACGATTTTGATTAAAATATCGTATATTAAAGATATTTACTTGACAATAAAATGTATATCTTCAATTTTCTGGGAGTAGCCTATAAAGCTTACCTTATTCTGAATGAAATTTACGGAATTTTGTATAACTGCTAAACCGTAAGAGGTAGATA
This sequence comes from Hymenopus coronatus, assembly GCA_030762935.1. Lineage (NCBI taxonomy): Eukaryota > Metazoa > Arthropoda > Insecta > Mantodea > Hymenopodidae > Hymenopus > Hymenopus coronatus. The sequence goes on from CM060890.1 coordinate 12,562,092, forward strand.
AAAACTTACTGCACAAGAAATGTAGAGCGCGTTAAAACACAATTTATGTTATATAATACTTTTTTTCGTGAACTTTATCGTTTTTTAGATATTCCTTGTTGTTGGTCTCAGCTTCATGGTCAACTCCTGTCCATACAACCAAAGGAACTTCAGTCACATAGCAACCAGCTTTTGACTATCACTTTTACCTATGGTACTCCCTTATTTTGCTTCTGCTTACAAGGAAGCAAGTAATACGACTATTTCTGCTAATTTTTGTCGATTAGCATGAAGTAAATAGAATCATAAGCCTTCTAACAATAATTTGTTGCACAGATATAGAAAAAGTCATGTGAATGGAACACATCAGATTTTTTTTACTTTCTCTACGTACTATGTATATATTGTATAGAGAAGGTATTGCAATCTACCCAAAAATTCGATACCGAGATTTCACCGGAAATATACGTTTTAGGGTCCCCTGTTTAAAAAAAAAGCATTTTCAGAAAAAGGTTCATGTGTGTGTGTCCGTGTGTTCATGTGTCAATGTGCCTGTGAACACGATAACTTAAAAAACGAAAAGTCGGTAAAATACCAAACTTAGTATTTAAGTTTAGTATCTTCCAGGGATGCGACACGAAGATTTCGAGAAAAATCCCTCCACCCCAAACTACCCTTTACATGGAACATTTTTTGAACATTTTTATTTTCTTAAAAATGGCTCTAACAATACTCCTTAAAATATCGTATATTAAAGATATTTATCTAACAAATAAAATGTATATCTTGAATTTTCTGGGAATAGACTCTGAAGAGTACTTTATTCTAGATGAATTTTACGAAATTTTGCATAAGTGCTAAACCGTAAGAGATGGACAAAAACGTTACACACAATGTACAGCACGTTAAAACACAGAATTTAAGTGATATGCATTTTTTCGTGGAGTTGATAGTTTTTTAGATATTTCTTGTTTTTGGTTTCAGCTTTGAAAAACTTTTCTCAAAGACGAATTTGTCAACTCTGTACATAAAAACAAAGGAACTTCAGTGACATAGCAACCAGCATTTGACTATCACTTTAACCTATGGTATTCCCTTATTTCACTCCTACTAACAAGGAAGCAAGTGATAAGACTATTTCTGATATTTTTTTTCTAACACAGATGAAGTAAATAGAATAATTTGTTGCAGAGATGTAGAGAAAATCATGTGAATGGAACACATAAGATTTTTCCGTAAAGGATACCAACCCCACCTTCGATCTCTTTGTTCAACAGCGTGAGGTTTCCCACAACCTCACAAGGGAGTTGTTTAGTCAGAAGTAGAAAGCGACCATGTTAGAACTAAATTCTTCACTAATCGTTTTTCTCGCCACTTGCAATAGAAAAGCTTTCCTGAGTATGTTTTTGCCGTTACTCAGGTTCAACGGCCTGTCCTTGTTTTGTGTGCAAGGGTTGAAGCAACCCCATAATTCAGCGAAAGAACATGAACAAAAGCCAAAGGGTTGTATACTTTCCTGACAGGATGCAGATGATTTATACCTGCACACCTGTAATGTTCATGGTATATTCTGAAATAGACTGCTGACAAACTGACAGGTATTCCAGTTTTGTGGTAAATAACTTAGACGTAAGTAATAGAATCTTTTAACACGCCCCTCATGTTGAACAGAATGAATATTGTTCTGACGTTATTTCTTCCTGCAAAGTGTCCACATAGTTATTGTCAAGTACGTCATTTTTTCTCTACACGTACTATATACTTAGTGTAATGAGGAAGTATTTTATTCCACCCAAAAATTCCATACCGAGATTTCGCCGGAAACACATGTTCTAGGAACCTCTGATTCCAAAAAAGCATTTTTAGAGAAGGCCCGTGTGTGTGTGTTGTGTATGTGTGTGTGTGTGTGTGTGTGTGTGTGTGTGTGTGTGTGGAGAACATAGCCCAAAAACGAAAAGACCGTTAAATACCAAACTTGGTATTTAGGTATAGTATCTTCCAGAGATACAAGACGAGGATTTTAAGAAAAATCCCCCCACCCCAAACTACCTTTTACATGGAACATTTTTCGAAAACTTTGATTTTCTTAATAATGGTTCTAACGATTTTGATTGAAATATCCCATATTAAAAATGTTTACCTGACAAATAAAATGTATTTCTTGAATTTTCTGGAAATAGCCTCTTAAGACTACTTTATTCTGGATAAATTTTACGGAATTTTGCATAACTGCTAAACTGCAAGAGATGGACGAAAACTTGCGACACAAAAAAGGAAGAGCACCTTAAAACACACAATTTATGTTACATACATTTTTTTCGTGGAGTTGGTGGTTTTTTTAGATACCCCTTGTTTCGTTTTCAGCTTTAAAACACTTTTCTCATACAGGAATTTAAAAATTCCGGTCCATACAAACAAAGGAACTTCAGTCACATAGCAACCAACTTTTGACTATGACTTGAACCAAAAGTACTCCCTTATTTTGCTTCTACTTACAAGGAAGCAAGTGATAGGACTATTTCTGCTGAGTTTTTATGAATAGTAAGAAGTAACTGGAAGCATAGGCTTTTTAACAATAATTTGTTGCAGAGATATAGGGAAAGTCATGTGAAAGGAACACATCAGGTTTTTATTTATAACAAAGCAGTTTTGAAATGTATTAGCTAATTACTTTCTCTACAATACTATGTACATAATGTATAGAAAAGATATTGATTGCACTCCTCCCAAAAATTCGATACCGAGATTTCACCGGTAATATATGTTTTAGGGTCCCCTGTATCCAAAAAAAAAAGCATTTTCAGAAAAAGGTCCATACGTGTGTGTGTCCGTGTGTCTGTAAAAATATCTCAAAAACGAAAAGTCGGTAAAATATCAAACTTGGTAGTTCAGTTTATCTTCTAGGGATGCGTCACGAAGATTTTGAGAAAAATTCCCCCACCACCAACTACCATTTACCTGGAATTTTTTTCGTAAATTTGATTTTCTAAAAAATGGCTCTAACGATTTTGATTAAAATATCGTATATTAAAGATATTTACTTGACAAATAGTATGTATATCTTGAATTTTCTGGTAATATCCTCTGAAGGCTAGTTTATTCTGGGTGAATTTTACGAAATTTTGCATAACTGCTAAACCGTAAGAGATGGACAAAACTTACCACACAAAAAACGTAGAGCACATTAAAACACACAATTTATGTTATATAAACTTTTTTCTTGGAGTTGATCGTTTTTGAGATATTCCTTGTTTTTGGTTTCAGCTTTAAAAGACTTACTTTCCTCATACAAGTATTTGTTCACTTCTGTCCATACAAACAAAGGAACATCAGTCACATAGTAACCAGCTTTTGACTATCATTTAAAACCTATGGTACTCCCTTATTTCGCTTCTACTTACAAGGAAGCAAGTAATAAGATTATTTCTGCTAATATTTTTCGATTAGCATGAATTAAATAGAAGCATAAGTTTTTTAACAATAATTTGTTGCAGAGATTTAGAGAAAGTCATGTGAATGAAACACATCAGATTTTTATTTATAACAAGTAAGTTTTGAAATGTATTAGCTAATATTTATAACATATAACAAACAACCGGTTTTAGGGCTCTCCTTCTTGAAAACTGTTTCTTCAACAAGCATTATGCCACCTTTGATGTTACAACTTGACTTGCATTTTATCCCTGTATGTTTAGATGCTCTTGGAAACTATTCCACGACTTAATACATTTTTTCGCTGTTAACAAAGACTGTAACGGTTTCATTCTGTCATAACTTAACATTAAACATATTTTTGGATCTTTATTACAAATATAACTTATTTTGGTTTCTCTAACACCAAGAGAAAGAACTGATGTCTTTCAAAAACAACTTACTTATGCCCACATACAAATCTATCGGAACGCTGTGTGATTATTATGATATTTTCAGTCACATTGCAATATACATGGAGTTTCAGATGACATTGTGCATAATGATTTTTTTTCCCTTTTTTTTTTTTTTTAGTAGTGCATTACATCCAGATCGTGACATGGAGCGTTGGCGTGTACCCAATCGAATTCACTCAGTTTGTGCAGAACTTTGTTCCCGCCATTTTCTAACATAGTGTTCCTGTGCAGGGTGCATTGCATATGTTGAAATATCGCTGGAATTCTTGTTGAACAGCTGTAACAAAGTTTGTTTTGATGAACGCTTCTCCTGAAGAATACCCTCTGGTATAGACCTACGCTCCATGCAACTGAACTGTGTGTAGTGCCCTATTAGATCATAACTACAACTGTGTTACCAAACTAAAACAAAAACAAAAAAATCAAATCATCAGTGAATCGTATCTTCTGAAACTGCTTTTCATTGCAAACATTGCAACATGACTACAATCTTTGACCAAGCACATAGTATTTTGATTGTTTAAAAACCATCAGGATGTTCCATTAGATATTTAATAGTTATATACTATGACGCTCAAGATCCACTTAAAAAGTTTGAGCTACATCTCTATTGCTTTAACAAATTAATAGTATCCATATTTTTAATTATTTTCTCTCAAATTAAAAGTTTTAAATTGTTTGCTGAATAATTGGATATTATAAAACTATATGTCTTTATTTACAATCTTCAGCATTTGCCCCGTATGATCAAATTGGTATGCTCGCGGCGTTGTAGAAGCTGCTACAAATCACTATTTAACACTTTAAACAATTAGTCATCCCAAACTTTCGTCAATTTAAGCCGATGCGATAAAACTTGAAACATTCATGTAATTTAGACCTAATTTTATATTTCGGGTTTTAATCTATGCATGAAAAGGAGATCAGTTTTATAACGCTTGAAACTGGTAAAGACACTGTTAATTATACATTTTTTTACATTTTGTATTGACTTTCTCATAAGCTTAGGTGTCTGAAGCAAAAAAGAAAAAGAAAGAAAAAAGAAAAGTAATAGATTTTTCATGCGTCCCAAAAATATGTCAACATTTCCTTGAAAACACAGCCTAAAGGAAGACCTCTTGGATGGAATAAAAAGGAATCTTTAGAAAATATTCCCTCATATTTTTAATGTATAATTAAAACATCCTCAAAAGCTAAACAAACAGAAAACACCTGTGATATACCAGCAATTAAAGATTAAAAGTTAATGCTTTCAGGAAATGAATCCCTTCGTAAATAAAGCTTTATTTGGAAAACTTTCATTCGTGTTTATTGTGTCAAAAGTAGCTGGGCTTTGGTGACCGTAATATATCCATTACTTTCTCGACGAGTACTATGTATTGAATTCCACGCAAAAGCTCGGTACCGATATTTCACTGGAAATACATATCTTGATACCCCCTGAATTAAAAAAAAACATTTTTAGAAATAGGTGTATTTGTGTGTGTGTGGATAGCATAGCTCAAAAATAAAAGACCGTTAAATACCAAATTTGGCATTTAAAGTTAGTATCTGACAAGGACGAAGATTTTCAAGAAAATACTCCACACCGAACTACCCTTTACATGATAGATATTTAGAAAAATTAGATTTTCTCAAAACTGGTTCTAACGATTTTGGCTAAAATATCGTATATTAAAGATATAGACATGAAAAATAAAGCATTCATTTTCTATTTTCTGTGAATAGCTTCAGAATACCTCTTTATTCTGGATAGCTTTTCCATAAGAGACAGATAAAAATGTACTGCATAAAAAATGAGGATCTCGTTAAAGTCACACAATTTATGTCATATACATTTTTCGAGGAGTTGGCCATTTCCGAGATATTCCTTGTTTTTGGTTTTAGTTTTAAAATACTTAAACTTTTCTCATACGGGAAGTTATAAATTGCTGGCCAAACATAGAAACGGATTTCAATAACTTAGTAACCAGCTTTTACAATATTTGAATATCGCTATAGACGATTGTATTTCCAGAGCATCTCTGGTAACGTTTTTCTCGATTAGTATAAAGTAGAAGAATAACATTTTTAACAATAATTTGTTACACAGATGTAGAGAAAATTATATAAATGGCACACATCTTCCCACTTTTACTTACTCTTCACGTATTATGTACTTAGTGTATAGAGAAGGTATTGCACACCACCCAAAAATTCCATGCCGAGATTTCACCGGAAATACATGTTCTAGGGTCCCTTGTATAAAAAAAAGCATTTTCACAAAACGGTGTGTATGTGTTGTGTCCATGTGTCGGTGTGTCTGTGAACACGATTACTCAAAAATGAAAAGTTGGTAAACTACCAAACTTGGTATTTAATTTTAGTATGATCCAGGGATGCGGCAGGAATATTTAGAGAAAAATCCCCCCCACCCCAAACTACCCTCTACATGGAACTTTTTTCGAAAATTTCGATGTTCTCAAAAATGGCTCTAACGATTTTGATTAAAATATCGTATATTAAAGACCTGACAAATAAAATGCATATCTTGAGTTTTCTGGGAATAGCCTCTGAAGAGTAGTTTATTCTGGATGAGTTTTGCGGATTTTTGAATAAGTGCTAAACCATAAAGATGGACATAAGCTTAGTACACAAAAATGTAGAGCACGTTAAAACACACAATATATGTTATATACATTTTTTCGTGGAGTTCGTCGTTTTTGAGACATTCCTTAGTTTTGGTTTCTGCTATGAAAAACTTATATTTTTCTCATACAGAAACTTTTCAACTCCGATCCATATAAACAAAGGAACTTCAGTTACATAGCAACCAGCTTTTGAATATCATTTTAAGGTATGGCAGTCCCTTATTTCGCTTCTACTTACAAGGAACCAAGTAATAAGTCTATTTCTGCTAAATTTTTCTGATTAGCATAAAGTAAATAAAAAAAAGTATAAGCTTTTTAAGAATAATTTTTTGCAGGGATATAGAGAAAGTCATGTGAATGGAACACATCAGATTTCTTTACTAAAGCTTGCATTAGCAGAGACCTTCTGCAAAAGCACACGGAGTATTGATTTGGCTGTTTCTTTTGTAGGTTAGCTTTTAGTCTTGCATTGGGGAACTAAATCAGTATACAAATGTTCATGCATAAACATTTACCAAATATCAAGTAACACATTGTTGTATCAGGAAAATGTCTTTTAATTGAAAATGAAGCGTACGCTATATGTGCTCCTGCAGGAATACATTTCCTGTATGTTTTTATCCCTCTAATGCTAACATGCTGATTATCATGTCTTCAAGAGCACGATTACGTTGTAGAATTTTCTGCTCCTTCGATGAATATGCAACTCCAGATAGCTTTTTTCTGAAAATATCAACATTGATATTCAAAATTCTTAAATAGCGGCGTTGTATTTTCCAACCGGCGAATACTTCTGGTAGAAACAAAAAATGTGTCTTAATGCATGCAAATAAAGTGAAGAGCGACACTTCCGAGCGATTTCTTTGTTTCTGCAGGAAACTTATGTTTCATCCAAAATGACTGACATTTTTTTATTTGTTTAATGTAATGAATGGCACCAAGTGGTTAAGTATCTCTCATTTGGAAGAGAGGCAGCTGGTAGCTCTTCTTTCAACGCTTCTACGTCAACTGAAAAACTGAATACCGCCGCTGGGATTTGAACAAGGATCTCCCGTGTTTGGTGTAGGTGCTCTTAACAATTGAGCTACCATGAACACATTCCGGTAGGATATTAAGTTCCCCAACTGACTCGAGTATTTTCCAGGGAAACCACTAAGCGATACGACAATCTCAATGGTGAATTACAATAATTAATACCTTATTTCTACGGAACAAAATTAGTTTAACTGACTATAAGGACATGTTTAAATGTATGCTAATTTAATCTATTTATGGTTTTTATTACTCTCTCTACATATATTATGCATATATTAGATGAAGAACGTTTTGTATTCCACCCCAAAAACTCGATTTCGAGATTTCACCAGAAATATGTTTTAAGGTCTCCTGAGTCCAAAAAAGCATTTTTAGACAAAAAGTCGCGTTGTCTGTGTGTAGACAATATAACAAAAAAGAAAATACAGTTAAACGCCAAATTTGGTGTTTAAGTTTAGTATCTTACAAGTATGCAACACGAAGATTTTTAAGAAATTCCTCTACCCCAAACTACATCCAAAGTTTTTTTTTTTAAGGGTTCTAACGATTTTGATTAAAGTGCCGCATTGAAAATATATTTATATTAAAATGAAAGAATATTTAAAAGTTTTTGGGAACAGCTTCTAAAGACTACTTAATTCTAGGTGAATTTTGCATAACCGTAAGAGATACTTTTTTTTTTTTTTTTGCTCAGTTAACCGTTTCCAAGACATTCCATCATTGTTTTAATTTTAAGCTACTTAAACGTTTCTCAAACAGGTGTTCTCTTTTGTTTTATTCCTAGCTTTTGGAAGCGAAACGACTTTCAATTCTTTCAAATGGCGACCAGCTGTTTATAAGGTTTGGCTATCGCTTTAGCCTAGTACATTTCCTTATTTCGATTTCACTTACAACCATTTCTTCTAATGTCTATCTCGATCACCACGATGTAGATAAGGGAATAATCCTTTTTAGCAATAGTTTGTAGACCAAGTCACAGGATTTTTGTTTTTATTGGTTTTTTAGGTGTGAACCTCTCACTTAGGTTTATTTTAGATGCAATGAATTTTACAGATTCTGCTCTAGGAGGGATGAAACGAATAGGTATATATCTTGAACTTTGTTAATTACACAGTTAATGGGAAAATAGGTGAAAAATCTAAAATCTGGAGCCTAATTATTAGAGTACATTTTGTTGCATTCTAAGCTTTAGAGCTGAACCAGCTAAACACATGAGTCAACATCGACACTTAACTACTTGAGGTTAAATGAACATTCGTTTACCTCATGGAAATAAGCTTTGCCATTTGAAGTTCGAGGTCTCATATCGGACAAGATCTAGGGCAGCTCATCTTGGAGGCAATGTAGCCAACATTGCGTAAGCTAGACATAATGGATTGGTCACGTTAATACCTTTCAGATGACACGTAACAAAATGCAAAATCAATTATGCTCAGAGAAAAACAAAGAGTTCTGTTAGAATTATTATTAGAAATATGTTGATAACACTCTATATCTATTACTTGACACACATAATTGCTGTAACAATTATTTAAATGCCCGCCTGGGTAGTGTGGTGGTAGCGTGTCTGCCTCACATTCAAAAAGTTGTGAGTTCGAATCTTACTTAGGGTGAGTTACCCGGATAAGTTTTTTTTTCGGGGTTTTCCCTTATCCTGAGAAGACGAATGTCGAGTAACTTTAAACTCCGTGGACCCCGAGATCATTTGAGCATCATTTCACCAATTTCATTCATCGTCCGTATGACCAACCAGGTTAGAGGACGTTAAACTACAAAAAAAAAAAAAAAAAAAAAAGTAGAGTTTAAGCGTCGCTCCTTAGTGTAAACCATTTTAAAACAACATGCGTATTCATAATACTTATTCCACATTAGTATGTATGTTTGTAGTACATGGTATGAACCTACTTATGACTAATACATGTTGACATTAAAACAACTAACTATTGCACTTTTGGATGAACTAGAAGAAAGGGAATAAGGTATTTTCGGAGGGAATTCGGCATCAACCCTGTGACGAATTTGAACCCGCACCCCTCGAAGGGGCGCTGGTGAGGGGAAGCATGAGGTGAGGTGAGACACCGGGTGGTCGGAACCATGAGTAACTACAATGCCAGGGTCTCTACAGTTTCCAGACTGAGACTGCTCCCACGGAGATAATAAATATACACCGCAGCTAGCTGACGGGTCGGAGAAGGTTAGACAAAGGATATCCTTTTCACTTGTCGCTATGGCCGATCTTGCAACTCTGAAACAAACCAAACGGGGTGAAGGATGGATGAAATGGTTAATAGAAATATCTGGTAAGAAAGACAATTTGAAGATGGGAGATTTTTTTTTTTTTTTTTTTGGAAAGGGGAGACAGAGAGAGAGTTGGAGGGTTGAAAGAATGGCTTATCTCGCCATTGGGTGAAGATTGGAAGGGAATAGTGCAAGGGAAAGTCAGGTGAGATAGGAAAGGAACAGTGAATGGGGAATGATGGAGTTCCGCGGTAGCACCTCCGTGATTATTGGAAAAGTTGATGTTGCTGCAGCATATGGGGCTGCAACAAGGAATGGCTTATCTAGTCTGTAAACATGACCCGAGGGCCCTGAGTACAGCGCTAGGGAGTCTTGGGTGTGCTTTAATACTGATGTCTGGTGGAACGGGTGTGTGTGAGAGGGCATGAAGTTTTGGTGGTAAGGTCCTGAAGAATCCGATGGTGACTATTTGAAATTTGCTCGGCTACATTGTTGACTGTCAGTTCTTGGCTGTCAAGAACTGCAGTATAGCATTTATTGACGTCCTTTCGGGTTCCCTTGAGTAGGTCATCCAGAAAGGTGAGGCGTAATGGCAATTTTGATGTTTGAACTTAGAGGTCCTGGTTGGCCTCCAAGATCCTGGCGTTTACGTCGTGGATTTCCTGTAGTAGGGTGTAGAGGACGTCCAGCTCCAAGAGGAACTCAGACGTGACCTTTTTCTGGGCTATGGCATCGGTGTCTTGACGGTTGGCTGTAGAAGTGGTGTGGGCGTCTGAGATGGCTGCGGTCATTGTAGTGAGGGCTTCTTCCAGCGTGTTCAATCGGCCGCTAATGAGCAGGACCTCTGAGTGCAGGTCCTGCACGGCGTCTTTAACGGCGCTGTCGGATGGCGCATCTGCCTGTGGGGTGTTAGTGGCGGCAGGCAGGTGATGGGTGATGGAGTCTTCCGTCTGCGTCGAGGTGGTGGTTGTTGAAGTCCTCGCCTTTTTGTCTATGGGTGTGGCGGCAGAGGCTGGTGTCAGGTGGCGGCGGCTGCGTGGGTAATAGGGGCACTGCGCCTGTCCTGTGAAATGACCAGGGCCATCACAGGTGGCGCAGTACCGGCGTCGAAATCTGAGATCATGAGCTGCGCATTCAGCTGTCAATCTGGGCGCCCCACAGTAGTGGCACCGTGGGGGCTCAGCGCAGGTGTCGGCGGTGTGGCCGAATGCGCAGCAGCGGCGACATGGAAGATGGCGACTACCTCTGCTGGCCTCAACTGTGTGACGGCGCCCACAGATGAGCAGACCGTCAGTCAAGGCTGCAGTGTAGTCGGTTGCGTCGGAGAATTCGAGGCGCACCAATGGTGTTGGACCCCTCAAACTAGTGATACGGGAAGCCCGTATCACTGAGGGCCACTGGTGGCGAGCTGCTGCGGTGAAGAAGCGGTGGGGGAGGTCCAGCGGAACTCCCCGGATCACTGCGCTGTGCCTCACAGGAAGCACAGGTTGGTTGGGCTGCGGCGGCTGCGTTGTACATGGCTTGGTCACAGCGGCGGTGGATGATTTGCTGGCCGGCAGGTGCGGCTGCAACTGCCGGCATTCTGCGGCGGCTGGAGGCGGAAGGGTGGCACTGCTCTCAGCCGAGAGGGCCGGTTGGTGCTCGGCTGTGGCTGCGGCGACTGGAGGCGGAAGAGTGGCACTGCTCTCAGCCGAGAAGGCCGGTTGGCACTCGGCTGTGGCTTCGGCGGTGTATGAGGCGGTTTGGTTTCCGCGTTTCTGCTTGGACGGAAGTGAAGGCGGCGCTGAGGCCGGCAACTGCGGCAGCAGTTGCCGGGAGCTTGCGGCAGCGGCGACCGGTGATTGCGTTGGCGGTTGCCCGGCAAGAGCGGGAGCTAAAGCCGGAGAAACCGTCCAAAACGCGCTGCCATTCCTAGGTGATGGCGGCGGCGACTCACCCGGTTCAGCTGACGGTGAAGTTGCGGCGGTAGTCCTCTTCCTTCGGCGACCTTTCTTCGTCATCTCTCCACCTCAGTGAAAACGTGACCACCGGATCACTTCAGCATTCACCTGACCACCGCGGCAAACCTCCGAGAAAACCCAAGGATCAGAGATGGTAGTCGAAGGGAATCGAATCATGAACCTCCCTATTGTCAGTCTCACACGTTGCCGCGGCGGACAAGAAGATAATTTAAAATCCTTGAAGAAATTTTGCAAAAGTATATTTTTAAAACACAGTGGCATTCATAATTAAATCTATTGAACGCTATACACAGGACAAGATAAAATTAAAATATGAAGCTAGCCTGCAAACCTTACCCATTTAAAACATAATCCCTTCAGAATATCTCATTTATAAGTGGTAGCTGTATGTTCTTATAAATTGATGTGTATTTTCTCTCCCTAGCATCATTAATTTGATATAACTTATTTTGAGATCTTATTATTTTCTCTATACGCACCATGTACATAGTGTATAGAGAATGTATTGCACTCCACCAAAAAATTCGATACCGAGATTTCACAGAAATATATTTTTTAGGGTCCCCTGTATCCAAAAAAAGTATTTTCACAAAAAGGTCCGTGTGTGTCCGTGAGACTGTGAACACGATAACTCAAAAATGAAAAGTCGGTAAAATACCAAACTTGGTATTTAAGTTTAGTATCTTCCGGGGATGCGACACGAAGATTTTGAGAAAAATCCCCCCATTTTAAACTACTCTTTAAATAGAACATTTTTCGAAACTTTTGATTTTCTAAAGAATGGCTCGATTTTGATTAAAATGTCGTATATTAAAGATATTTACCTGTCAAATAAAATGTATATTTTGAATTTTCTGGGAACAGCCTCTGAAGACTACTTTATTCTGAGTAAATTTTACGGAATTTTGCATAAGTGCTAAACCATAAGAGAGAGACAAAAACTTACCACACAAAAATGTAGAGCACATTAAAACACACAATTTATGTTGTATACATTTTCTTCGTAGAGTTGATTGTTTTATTCCTTGTTTTTGGTTTAAGCTATAAAAACTTATATTTTTCTCCTACAGGACTTTGTGAACTCGTGTCCATACAACAAAGGAACTTCAGTCTCATAGCAACCAGGTTTTGACTATGAGTTTAACCTATGGTACTCCCTTATTTCGTTTCTACTTACAAGGAGGCAAGAAATAAGACTATTTCTGCTAATTTTGTCTTGATTAGCAGGAAATAAATAGAAGCATAAGCTTTCTAAAATAATGTATTACAGAGATATAGAGAAAGTCATGTGAATGGAACACATCAGATTTGTTATATACTTTATATTAATAGACACAAATGTTTTTATACATTGCCTTGTTGCATATTACCTTCTATGTTTAGGGAGACTAGGGAAATACAGTAGGCTTAAACAAAATATGTGAGAAGAGCGCTATGTGATGGCTTTGAAATGTCGTCCTCTTTGCATAGCTTAGAAGGGGAAAAAATAAAAATTAAATCCAAGGACAGATCTCCTAAACGATTAACGCCACAAAAGGAATTATTTGGAATTGCTTGGTGTAACGAAATATGCATAATATTCTGGTATTCTTCTTTGCCAAATTAAGAATGTAGTATTTAAAACATGCAAATAAATTAACTATTAGACATTTTAATCAAAGTTATTAGATCAATTTCGGAGAGAATAAAAAATAACGAACATTTTTTTAAGGAAGTGTAATTTAGGATGGGGTATTTTTTTTTACAATCTGCGAGTTATATGCTTGGAGGACCTGAACTGAAATACAAGTTTGGTATTTAATTGACCTCTCCTTTTTGATGCATATTATATATATATATATATATATATATATGGTCACATACATATATATATATATACATGCACATACTGGCGTATCTTTTTCTTAAATGTATTACTTTTTTGATTTAGGGGAACTGAAAACATGTATTTCCAGTGACATATCGGTATTGTATTTTTGGGTGAATAGGGTTTAAGCAGTCTATAAATAAAAATGTGATGTGTTTCTTTCACACAACTTTCTTAATTTGGTCTATAAAAAACATTCCGACAAAATATTATCCTGTTATCTACATCATCCTAAACCAGATGAACATAAGTAGAAATTATTTTATTACCTGCTTCCTTCTAAATAGGGGGGGGGGGGCGCTACAGACAAATCATCCAGAAATGACGCTATGCGATTGACATTGAAATTCAGTTTTCTTCCATGGCCAGGAATAAAACAAATGAGAACTGAAACGGACGAGGCCTTCGCGTTTAAGAAAAGTTTTAAGTATTTTAAAATTGAAACCAATAACAGGAAATATGTCGGAAATGGTTAGCTCTACAACTATAGGTATAGAATTATGTATTTTAAAATATTAGACCTTTTTATTGAAAATCAAGTGTACGTATACTAAATACTATATTTTCCTCATAGTATATGACGCAAATCGTGTATTTTAACGAGATCTATACTTTTTGGGCAGTAAATTTTTGTCCAGCTCTTATGGTTAACCATTCATGCAAAATGCATTCAGAATAAGGAGAATTTCAGGGCTATTCTCAAGAAATTAGCATATACACTTTATTTGCCGTATAAATATCTTAATAATAAAATCGGTCAATTTATTTTTGAGAAAATAGATATGCTGTAACTTTAATAGTGGCAAATATTTATTTATTATAAATCTACAAGTAATACCTGCAACGGGAGAATACACATAGGCATGAATTCTAAATAGTATCATTTAGAAATAATTAAAATCGAATATTATTGGAAGTTTAAAATACCCTACATAAGTCAGAAAAATAATATGTAAATATTTGTTACATACTTTACTTATTCATAGTAAACGTCCAAATCCTAATGTTTACTTCTTTATGTAATCTTCATAAAGCAGAAGCAATAATGGCAAAATCAGAAACTGTATGAAGGTCAAATCATGTGTATAGAAGCCCAAAAGGAAGCATATTTATGTTGGAAATTGTAGTCAGAATAATTGTATGTATATCTTTGTAAGTAAACTTGTATTCATATGCCAAAAGGATTCATGAAATCAGAAAAAAAAAAATCAGCTTTCATTGTATAAAAGACGAGATTTTGTTTTTCACCATAGTAACATAATTTTTTTCTTGAACTTAAAACTGACGTTACCTTGAATTACATCACAAAAAAAAAAAAAAAAGATAATTATATACTAAAATCGGTAGGTAATTAATATATGTACATTGTAATACTAAAAAATATGATCTTCACGTAAGTAATGGAGAAAGTGTAAACTTCAACGAAAATAAAAGTTGCTTTGAACTCTGTTAAAGCCAATTTGCGTTCGCATCAAACTGAAACGAAATAAATATATTTGAAAAGAACTTACCTTATAATTTCAGTAGATTGACTATCTCTTTACTCTAGGCCCTTTAGAAATCTCTTGTGGTACAAAAAAAAAAAAAAAAAAAACGAATAAAATTAGTAATCTTCATACAGCTAGCTGAAGCATTACCACAACGAACCCAACTGTAAAATCTACTGAAATAACCGTATTGTTGAAGCATACGGAGAAGCAACTTTACCGCCAACGACAGGTAAGCCAACAGCGGAAAGAATCTTTAGTCATACCAACCGTTCATCTGCTGCTCGGCGAACCAGCAGCTCCTTTTCTGTGGATGTTTCTGATGGACCGCCCAATTGCCTGCACAATATTGAGAACATCCGGAATCGAACGTCACGAAGGGTTAATTAATCTTTTGGATTAAGCCATAATCACAGGAGCTCAAGTCTGGTGAACGTGGTGGATAGAAAAGCACTTGTTACCCCCAACGATGATGCAGATCAGCACATGTAGCCGAGCCTTATGATGGCGTCATCCCGTAGCTTTCGCTGTGCCTCCGTCAAATCCCCAGGCAGCCACCGAGATGATATTTTTCTCATTTTTAGCCGTTTCTTTAGAATACAAAACAGTCATGTGCAATAATCCCATTTACTGGGTTAACACGTAATCACGTAGTGTGGTATAAGAAAACTTACTTAGAAAACGGAAGAATACAAGAGATTTATATCATATTGTTTGCAAGGAATATTACCCTTCTTGTACCCAATATGAACTGAAAATAAATTATGGTTCATCGTACTTTCTATAAGAATAATCAATCTGTCAGTTTTCGTAAGATCATAATGTAAAACTGTTACATCATTGCAGATAAACATTTACTTCATTATCAAAATAATCTGATAATATTCATTCAGACTACTTTCTCTGTGTTTTACAAACTGTTGTTACAGAAGAGTGTTCCTACATCTACATCATGATAATCTGATAATATTCATTCAGACTACTTTCTCTGTGTTTTACAAACTGTTGTTACAGAAGAGTGTTCCTACATCTACATCATGATAATCTGATAATATTCATTCAGACTACTTTCTCTGTGTTTTACAAACTGTTCTTACAGAAGAGTGTTCCTACATCTACATCATGATAATCATTAGAAAAAGATGTGATCGCATTACTTGCTTCCTTGTAAATGTGCAAATACAATAAAGACCAAAGCGATACTCAAATGTTTTAAAAGCTAGTAGCTATGTGAAACAATTACAATTTGGTTCTCTTTGCATGGCAGGAGTAAAATAGTAGACATATGAAGCGATTAATAGCTCTTCGTTTGAAAAAAGTTTAAATATTGTAAAAGTAGAGGTCACAGTATTCTCCCAAATTTCGGATTTTAAATTGTTCCCATACATTTTTAGCATGCTCGTAGTCTTGATCATTGATTTCCTCTTCATTTAATCTATTGTGGAACGCTTCCTTTGTAGGTAAGCATATTTCTTTGAAAACATATCATGACGTGATGTAATCATAGGGAAATACTCTTTAGCGCGTTACCAAACCAATCTTCTTTTCTTCAAAGTATTTGCATGTCTCAGGAAACGGTGTTAGGGTTTTTGTTAGTTTAGCCAAACTTGAACTGAGGAAACGGTATGTATCCACAAACCGAAGCTTAATATCTCCAACATGCTTCGAGAGTGAAATATAGTTTTCTTTTGAGCACGGAATCACCTCCACTCTTTCACTTGTACAACCTAAACAAATAAAATGAGGAGTTAAAAGTATTCAATTCAATAATCTTCTTCCAAAAACTGCAAAAATTATTGAAACTAACATTCCATAAATTATTATTCACCTTTCTTCTCGATGAATAAACGATGAAATGAGAATCATATCGGCTTAAGTTGTGCATGAAGAATGGAATATATTTCGGTGTTTTGCAGGCTAGATTGCATTCATTATGAAGATTTCCTCGATATTCGCCAGTCAAATGGTCATGATCTCTAACCTTCCTATTTTTTTCAGTGAAATGTTTTTTACACAAGTAGCATTCAGTAGAAGATTCAAAATCCTCCTGTTGTTGGTCCGTTAGTTTCAGACGTTTAGCAGATTTATATATACCGCTAATCTTATTTGCATTTCATATTAGACGATCCATAATTTTCTCAGCAGCATCATATCTATCCTCTGTATATATATATATACAATAGGAAGATCTGTCTGTAGCTGCTCAACAGATGACGCTGGTTTGACGTAAACAGCGAAACTCATTGGAGAATGCTTCTGATAGGGTGGTGTGTGGGAAGCTTTCGGATTAGACTCGCATGAGTAATACGGACTAAGAATACTCTCAAAATCTGCATTGATAATATTGGGAGTTTCAACATCCTTTCCGCATTTTAAACTGAAGGATAGAGCTTTCCTTTGTAGGCATAACTATTTTAGTGATAGCATGCTGCCTGCAGATAGTGGCATGTTCTCAATTTTCCACTCCACTACGTCCATATGGATCTTCAAAATGAGTGAAGCAGCGTTAACAGGTGTACACTTGTCCGTTATGTTTGGCTTTTGTTCTCGAATAAGCTTCTCAAAGTTTTTGATATATACATAGCGGTGCGTATTGTTTGCATCATTCAGCAGAAGATGGTCCCGATGATCAGACAGTTCTTCCTCTACAACCTTTATTGGAAACACTTCTTTCTTTTCATCCCCATTTATATATTATATAATTTTTCAAATGTCGGGATTTGAGACAATGTCATAGGAAACGTGATGCACGAGAAGTAATATTTTTCGAGTTTCTCTTATTTGTTAATGTAGTGTGCAAGCATACCGTATAAAAAGCATCTCTCATCACGATGGTTCTGAGGGTTCACACACGCTTTCTTTGCTTCTGTAACTGCTTCCGCGAAGGGATTGTACTTGTTAATTCGAAAGAGTATCCCCCCCCCCACAGTAAGCAGATACCACTTGTTTCCTTTTAGCTGTGATTGATCCATTTCAGCATCCAGTTTCTTGAATTTCGTCTCCAGTATGGTGTCTAAATCAGTTATTAGAAACACTGCCTGATTCCTGGTTTTGAAGGTCTTGTCCGTAGTTTCTTCAGAACTATATAAAAATCGATATTCCACTAACAGGCTAATCTTCACAGCTTTGTGCCTGCATAATCTTCAAGCTTTTTGAACAGATTTTATAATCCTATGTTTAGATTCCAGTAGATAAGTATTCATGTCCTTGCTCGTATTGTATCGGATGAAGTAAGATTTAAGACGTCCTTCAAACGACGTCTTATTTCTTGTCACACACACATATTGTAGTCAATAGTTGGTGTCTGGTAGGCTCAGTTCTTGTTTTCTTCCGAGCCATGCCGGCACCGCAATGCTCTTTATGTCGACTCCAATTGTAGCTGTTCCCGAAGGTTGTAGCACAGTGTGTACATTTGAAGAGTTGGCCGCAGCTCATTCCTTGCCTTCTCTTGCCATAACTCCTTAGAAAGCTTTTGCCACACTTAATACAACCACTGTCAGAAGTAGAGTTGTTAGATGCTTTGTTGATTGTCTAATAAATCCTTCTATGTATGATTAAAAAGACCAGAACTTTTCTCACAGTAACACGTTCTTGTCGCAATTGATAGCTAGTTTCGCTAAAAGGAGCTGATGTGCTCGATGCAAACT
This sequence comes from Hymenopus coronatus, assembly GCA_030762935.1. Taxonomy (NCBI): domain Eukaryota; kingdom Metazoa; phylum Arthropoda; class Insecta; order Mantodea; family Hymenopodidae; genus Hymenopus; species Hymenopus coronatus. The sequence continues at coordinate 12,580,823 of CM060890.1, forward strand.
GCGGCAATGAAGTTTATACCATCGGCTAGGACCAATTAGAAGGTCACGCGATCTAAGTCATGTATTTACCCCGGTTTTTTTTGTGTTTTCTGTTCGAATTAAACCTCATATTTTAGAGCATTTAGAAAGTTAAATTGTATGTGACACGTTTTTTACAAGTTTTAATAGATTTTATAATTTTGTATACTTTTATCAACATAAATGCATGAATTATCATATAATCGAGGATTAAGCATGTGCAGTTGAAAGTTCAACATTCATTTCCCGCTGTTGCTCCCTATAAAAGACGTCCCACAGGTTAGTGCATCTGCCTGCCCCCTAAAATCGGTTTTCATTTTTAACCCTAGGCATATTCTTCCCATCATCATACCTGCTACTTAGCATCACTCCCTGAAAACCAGTTTTCAGCATGTCTATTCTCGAATCATCATGTTCAGACGTGCTCTCCTTCCACACCATCCACTACTCATGATAGAAGGATAGCACTATATACACTTTCCCCACTAGTACAGAACACCCATATTTGAGAGGTTTTAAGAAGATAACTTATACGGCAGTAGCATGTTTTTTATGTTTTAATTTCTTTTTTAGCTTCCATGTACTTTTATACAAATATATCATACATTTTTACAACTTGTGGCACCGCAGACGATACATTCTTATTTAAATTAGTATTTAGCATGTGCAGTTGGAAGTCTGTCATTCATTACCCTGTTGTTTACACATAAACCTTATCGAACAAGTTAGTGTATCTACCTTGCGTTAATAATCCTGTTTTTCGTCGTATTTTCACCATGTTTCAGGTTTACACTTTCTTACATAAGCCTAGGGTAGCATCGTAGAAACACCTCCTATCGGTTCAAGTATTATTTAACTTGGTTGTATTTCCTCAAGTTTTAGGCATTTGAAGCCTACGCCGTAAGGATTAGATTGTTTATATAGCTAATTCAGTATGTTGAGCACATTTATATTCATGTTCTAGGGGTTATTCAGCTTTAAAAGTTGCAGTGCAAATGAAATCCTAAAAAGCCTGTCATGAAAGCACGGGAATCGAACCCGTGATCATTTTATAAAGTTATTAAACTGTTTAATAGCCCAATATAAGCCCTTAATGTGTATATTTATTTCAGATATATAATATTCTTAGTTTAGAAGTTATAAAAACGGGCGCTTTATAAATTCGAAGCAAGATCCTAATGTTATTTATTTGTATTTGCATCATTATTTAGAGATGGGCATCTGCTTCCGTTTTATTCGCTCTCTTCGTGTCGATTCCTCTAAGAGTTATTCACCTTGAATTAAGGTCCCTTAGAGTCGGGTATAGAAGCGGCTCCTCTAGACTAAGAAGTACTTAGAATCTTAAATGCACATGCCAAATGCGTCAATGTACTCATTTTTCTATTAATGTCGGTCTAATTGTTGAGGATTGCGGTCAAATTTTAAAACGTCCTCAAAATTATAAATTCGAACCAAGCACCTACAATTATAATTTATTCCACAATTGTTGTCGCGTAAATAATAACTGTGTTGGAAGCTTTTCTCCTTCTCGTTAGGATTAATAGTTTCTGAGATAGTTATTTTTAAACATTTTCCTCAAAGCCAGAACCTTCAGGTAGTTCTGTATATATTTAAATCATTGCAGCCGAATACAGTTTATTCGAAGCCTTTATCTAAATTAGTATAGACCCTATAAGAGATTAAAGTTTCATTTATCAATCTAGAATCGCACTGAGACCTCTAGATTAAAAATCAATATACAATCATATTTTTGTGCGCTAAGATCATCAATATTTGCTTTTTATATTAATTTAGGGCTTATAGTTCAGGATTTAGCCAAACAAATTTAAAGTCATCGAAAGTTATGGATTTGAACAAGGACCCAATACTATAAATTATAATTTAATCTGATGTGGCATAATGATAGTCACTATATAGTCTTTGTGCCATCATACTAGGACTAACAGTTCTTGAGAAAATCAGTTTAAGTTATCACAGCAAACCCCTGACCCTAAAGTAAACTGGTGTTTATTTATAACATTACACTAATTCCTATCTATTGAATGTACTTTATTCGAAGTCTTTGTCTAAATTAGTTTACGAGATATATGAAGCTAAAGTTTAATATATCCGCCCAGAATCGAACTCAAGAAATTTGGAACCTCAGTGGCAATATTTTTCCTGGGCCACAGTAAGCAGAGAATTTGACCATCTTTTACCACATTGTTCTGTCTTATGCCGTTCAAGAGAAATAAGTCATAATGTAGAAGCTATAGAAGGAACAATCTGGCATCTCAAAATTTGGATAATAATAACAACCCTTCTTCCGCAGCTTTTGTGCCGGCATTACCAATTTTTCTAATTTTCTAACGTTTCTTCATTTTCAGAAGTGTATTTGAGTTTATTCGTGACTTTAAGTTTATTTTGTAATAATTTTAGCAATTACTTATTTTTTTAATTAGTTGTACTTTAATTATGTAAACCTAGGATAATTATGCTTCTAGAAATACGTTCCTCGCAAGAAATTGCTTGAATTTGATATCTTGCACTTTGTTCCATCTTCAAAATTGTCAAAGTTATAGAGAATACGCGGTTTTTCGCGGTTCTCGCGCTTTTTCGCGGGGGGCTCTGGTCGACGGGGCTCATTGATATGCAACATACCCTGATGCTAACTGACCTAGAGACCTAAACACCCTCCAAATGTTATGAAATGGCATAAAAAGCATTCGAAACAGCTATCCTAACACTCGAAAAATCCTCAAGATAAATAATCTGTAAACACTCAAAAAGCAGAGCAAACACTGCAAAACAATAACAATAAAAAAAAAGTTCTCAAACATAGTTTGCATTACAAATAATCATTAAAACAAGTTAACATTCTGAGGAAGACCATAAAATAACTGATAAACAAAGCAAACGACCTTGAGATGGACCACAAAGGACTGAAAAATACATCTAATACAAAAAGATACACCAGTACTCGGATTGCCATGCAAACCATAAGAACATCGGAATTGCTTCCCATGTAGGTCATTAATAGCTTCGCCCTGATTTAAGGTTTTTAGCGCAATTAGTTCCAATTTCAGTTCTGCTGATCCTGCCTGTGCCCTTCGCAGCTTATGCTTGTCTTAACTGATATTCTTCTCGTGTTCATGCAAAGAGAACAGAATTCAATGCTATCTGAACGAAATAAGTAAATTGGTAGTGAAGTTTATTATTTTTTTCTTCATTTGTTTTAAATTATCATCCGGGGACGTTTTCTTAACATTTATTTTCATTTCTTTTAGCTTTTGTCGTTCTGAAACCAGATATAGAGTCTTGTGTTGGAATATATATGTATATATACACACAGACACGCACTCATACACACACACACACATCTATTATTCCAGGTGGGCCAACGTGTGCAGATTTCCCATGGTGCCATAAAAGTGTTGCAGAACAAGGTTATTTTCAAGTTAAAATCAGTCAATGGAGTAACTGGCGAGACTGAACCTTGCTTTACACGCCTTGTTATAAGTGGAGACAGTGAGCAAGAAGTAAAACGAAGGTTACTATCTCCATTGGTAGCCCCGTTGAATTCCGAAATCCTTTTAACACACCAAAGGTAATCTGCAAACGACAAATACGGGGCACCTGGTAGGAGGTGGCAGAGAAAACTTGAACACTTTGAACGAAACATGCTCACAGTACGGTATAAATGCTGCATGATAAAAACAGTGTTGTTATTCTCTGACCAGGGACTAGTTCCTATTCAGAATAACAATGTTGTTATTCTCTTGTTTGTTGCTAACCCGTTGATGCAGAAAGTCTTTGGTAGAGAGTGACAAAAGAAAAAAGGTTTTACTTATTCTACTTTACTAGTACATCAGTAGAAATGGTATTGTATTCCACCAAAAATTCCGTACTGAGATTTTCCTGGAAATTAAGTTTTAGGGTGTCCTATATAAAGAGCATTTTTAGAAAAATGTCCCCATGTATGACTGTGCCTCCGAGTATGTGTGTTTGTGAACCTCATAAATAAGAAAAGAAAAGTCGGTAAAATACAAAACTTAATATATAAGTTCAGCGCCTCCGAAGGATAAGACACGAAGACTTTCAAGAAAATTCCCCCAACCCAGACTACCCTTCACGTGGAAACATTTCGAAAAACTTTATTTTTTCAAAAGTGGTTCTAAGGATTTTGATTAAAATACTTTGTGTTAAAAATAAGTACGTAACAAATAAAATGTTTATATTGAGTTTTCTGGGATGAGGCTCTGAATTCTTCTTTACACTGAATGACTTTTGCGCAACTGGTAAGCAGTAACATACACAAAATGTTACTATGCAAAAATTTAGATCTCGTTATAGCACACAATTTATTAATATACATCTTTTGTACAGTTAACAATTTCCTATATATTTACTGTTATTTGTTTCTACTTTAAAATATTTAATCTTTCCTCAAACGGGAAGTCCTCATTCGTTTACTATAACTTTTGTTTTACTGCTTGCATATGGCAAGAACACCTAATTTCAATATCAATCTCATAGCATCAACTTTTAAACTATTTGAATATCACTTTAGCCTAGTGATTTCCCTTATTTCCCGTTATTTTACAAGGAAGCCAGTAAAAGACCACTTCATTAATGTTTCTCTGAAATAGCAACATGCAATAAAAGATTCATCTTCTGCAAGAATAGTTTGTAGGTCGGAAAGAGAATATCATGTGGATGGAGCTATTAGATTTTTTAAATGTTTTATCTTTATTGCTAACTTTCGCGTCAACAGTGCCCCGTTACATCACCATTGAGTTTGTGTTTCTCGTGTATTAGTTAGTCTATTCAATAATTTTGAGGCGCGTTTATAGAGTATTAAGTATATGAGATAATAACAGGCTCATTCAACCAATGTTTAGGATCAAAATTACAAGAGCAGAATGAGAGTGTGGTGAGACTAGTGCCATTACGACTACCTTCTAGTGATAGAGAGTTTAGTGTGACTGGTGCCAAGACAACTATCTTCTAGTGAAAGAGAGTGTAGAGTGTGGTGCCATGACAACTACCTTATAGTGAAGGAGAGTGTGGAGTGACTGGTGCCATGACAACTATCTTCTAGTGAAAGAGAGTGTGGAGTAACTAGTGCCATGACAACTATCTTCTAGTGAAAGAGAGTGTCGTGAGACTGGTGCAATTACGACTACCTTCTAGTGATAGATGGTTTAGTGTGACTGGTGCCATGACAACTATCTTCTAATGAAAGAGAGTGTGGAGTAACTAGTGCCATGACAACTATCTTCTAGTGAAAGAGAGTGTCGTGAGACTGGTGCAATTACGACTACCTTATAGTGATAGATGGTTTAGAGTGACTGGTGCTATGACAACTATCTTCTAGTGAAAGAGAGTGTCGTGAGACTGGTGCAATTACGACTACCTTATAGTGATAGATGGTTTAGTGTGACTGGTGCCATGACAACTATCTTCTAATGAAAGAGAGTGTGGAGTAACTAGTGCCATGACAACTATCTTCTAGTGAAAGAGAGTGTCGTGAGACTGGTGCAATTACGACTACCTTCTAGTGATAGATGGTTTAGTGTGAATGGTGCCATGACAACTATCTTCTAATGAAAGAGAGTGTGGAGTGTGGTGCCATGACAACTACCTTATCGTGATGGAGAGTGTGGAGTGACTGGTGCCATGACAACTACATTCTAGTGAAAGAGAGTTTAGTGTGACTGGTGCCATGACAACTACCTTCTCGTGAAAGAGAGTGTGGAGTGACTGGTGCCATGACAACTATCTTCTAGTGAAAGAGAGTGTGGAGTAACTAGTGCCATGACAACTATCTTCTAGTGAAAGAGAGTGTCGTGAGACTGGTGCAATTACGACTACCTTCTAGTGATAGATGGTTTAGTGTGACTGGTGCTATGACAACTATCTTCTAGTGAAAGAGAGTGTGGAGTGTGGTGCCATGACAACTACCTTAAAGTGAAGGAGAGTGTGGAGTGACTGGTGCCATGACAACTATCTTCTAGTGAAAGAGAGTGTGGAGTGTGGTGCCATGACAACAACCTTATAGTGAAGGAGAGTGTGGAGTGACTGGTGCCAAGACAACTATCTTCTAGTGAAAGAGAGTGTAGAGTGTGGTGCCATGACAACTACCTTATAGTGAAGGAGAGTGTGGAGTGACTGGTGCCATGACAACTATCTTCTAGTGAAAGAGAGTGTGGAGTAACTAGTGCCATGACAACTATCTTCTAGTGAAAGAGAGTGTCGTGAGACTGGTGCAATTACGACTACCTTCTAGTGATAGATGGTTTAGTGTGACTGGTGCCATGACAACTATCTTCTAATGAAAGAGAGTGTGGAGTAACTAGTGCCATGACAACTATCTTCTAGTGAAAGAGAGTGTCGTGAGACTGGTGCAATTACGACTACCTTATAGTGATAGATGGTTTAGTGTGACTGGTGCCATGACAACTATCTTCTAATGAAAGAGAGTGTGGAGTAACTAGTGCCATGACAACTATCTTCTAGTGAAAGAGAGTGTCGTGAGACTGGTGCAATTACGACTACCTTATAGTGATAGATGGTTTAGTGTGACTGGTGCCATGACAACTATCTTCTAATGAAAGAGAGTGTGGAGTAACTAGTGCCATGACAACTATCTTCTAGTGAAAGAGAGTGTCGTGAGACTGGTGCAATTACGACTACCTTATAGTGATAGATGGTTTAGTGTGAATGGTGCCATGACAACTATCTTCTAATGAAAGAGAGTGTGGAGTGTGGTGCCATGACAACTACCTTATCGTGAAGGAGAGTGTGGAGTGACTGGTGCCATGACAACTACATTCTAGTGAAAGAGAGTTTAGTGTGACTGGTGCCATGACAACTACCTTCTCGTGAAAGAGAGTGTGGAGTGACTGGTGCCATGACAACTATCTTCTAGTGAAAGAGAGTGTGGAGTAACTAGTGCCATGACAACTATCTTCTAGTGAAAGAGAGTGTCGTGAGACTGGTGCAATTACGACTACCTTCTAGTGATAGATGGTTTAGTGTGACTGGTGCTATGACAACTATCTACTAGTGAAAGAGAGTGTGGAGTGTGGTGCCATGACAACTACCTTAAAGTGAAGGAGAGTGTGGAGTGACTGGTGCCAAGACAACTATCTTCTAGTGAAAGAGAGTGTAGAGTGTGGTGCCATGACAACTACCTTATAGTGAAGGAGAGTGTGGAGTGACTGGTGCCATGACAACTATCTTCTAGTGAAAGAGAGTGTGGAGTAACTAGTGCCATGACAACTATCTTCTAGTGAAAGAGAGTGTCGTGAGACTGGTGCAATTACGACTACCTTCTAGTGATAGATGGTTTAGTGTGACTGGTGCCATGACAACTATCTTCTAATGAAAGACAGTGTGGAGTAACTAGTGCCATGACAACTATCTTCTAGTGAAAGAGAGTGTCGTGAGACTGGTGCAATTACGACTACCTTATAGTGATAGATGGTTTAGTGTGACTGGTGCCATGACAACTATCTTCTAATGAAAGAGAGTGTGGAGTAACTAGTGCCATGACAACTATCTTCTAGTGAAAGAGAGTGTCGTGAGACTGGTGCAATTACGACTACCTTATAGTGATAGATGGTTTAGTGTGACTGGTGCCATGACAACTATCTTCTAATGAAAGAGAGTGTGGAGTAACTAGTGCCATGACAACTATCTTCTAGTGAAAGAGAGTGTCGTGAGACTGGTGCAATTACGACTACCTTCTAGTGATAGATGGTTTAGTGTGAATGGTGCCATGACAACTATCTTCTAATGAAAGAGAGTGTGGAGTGTGGTGCCATGACAACTACCTTATCGTGAAGGAGAGTGTGGAGTGACTGGTGCCATGACAACTACATTCTAGTGAAAGAGAGTTTAGTGTGACTGGTGCCATGACAACTACCTTCTCGTGAAAGAGAGTGTGGAGTGACTGGTGCCATGACAACTATCTTCTAGTGAAAGAGAGTGTGGAGTAACTAGTGCCATGACAACTATCTTCTAGTGAAAGAGAGTGTCGTGAGACTGGTGCAATTACGACTACCTTCTGGTGATAGATGGTTTAGTGTGACTGGTGCTATGACAACTATCTTCTAGTGAAGGAAAGTGTGGAGTATGGTGCCATGACAACTACCTTATAGTGAAGGAGAGTGTGGAGTGACTGGTGCCATGACAACTACATTCTAGTGAAAGAGAGTTTAGTGTGACTGGTGCCATGACAACTACCTTCTCGTGAAAGAGAGTGTGGAGTGACTGGTGCCATGACAACTATCTTCTAGTGAAAGAGAGTGTGGAGTAACTAGTGCCATGACAACTATCTTCTAGTGAAAGAGAGTGTCGTGAGACTGGTGCAATTACGACTACCTTCTAGTGATAGATGGTTTAGTGTGACTGGTGCTATGACAACTATCTTCTAGTGAAAGAGAGTGTGGAGTGTGGTGCCATGACAACTACCTTAAAGTGAAGGAGAGTGTGGAGTGACTGGTGCCATGACAACTATCTTCTAGTGAAAGAGAGTGTGGAGTGTGGTTCCATGACAACTACCTTATAGTGAAGGAGAGTGTGGAGTGACTGGTGCCATGACAACTACATTCTAGTGAAAGAGAGTTTAGTGTGACTGGTGCCATGACAACTAGCTTCTAGTGAAAGAGAGTGTGGAGTGACTGGTGCCATGACAACTACCTTATAGTGAAGGTGAGTGTGGAGTGACTGGTGCCATGACAACTATCTTCTAGTGAAAGAGAGTGTGGAGTGTGGTGCCATGACAACTACCTTATAGTGAAGGAGAGTGTGGAGTGACTGGTGCCATGACAACTATCTTCTAGTGAAAGAGAGTGTGGAGTGACTGGCGCCATGACAACTACCTTATAGTGAAGGAGAGTGTGGAGTGACTGGTGCCATGACAACTACATTCTAGTGAAAGAGAGTTTAGTGTGACTGGTGCCATGACAACTAGCTTCTAGTGAAAGAGAGTGCGGAGTGACTGGTGCCATGACAACTACCTTATAGTGAAGGTGAGTGTGGAGTGACTGGTGCCATGGCAACTATCTTCTAGTGAAAGAGAGTGTGGAGTGTGGTGCCATGACAACTACCTTATAGTGAAGGAGAGTGTGGAGTGACTGGTGCCATGACAACTATCTTCTAGTGAAAGAGAGTGTAGTGTGACTGGTGCCATGACAACTAGCTTCTAGTGAAAGAGATTTTAGTGTGACTGGTGCCATGACAACTACCTTCTCGTGAAAGAGAGTGTGGAGTGACTGGTGCCATGACAACTACCTTCTAGTGAAAGAGAGTGTGGAGTAACTGGTGCCGTGACAACTATCTTCTATTGAAAGAGAGTGTGGAGTAACTAGTGCCATGACAACTATCTTCTAGTGAAAGAGAGTGTCGTGAGACTGGTGCAATTACGACTACCTTATAGTGATAGATGGTTTAGTGTGACTGGTGCCATGACAACTATCTTCTAATGAAAGAGAGTGTGGAGTAACTAGTGCCATGACAACTATCTTCTAGTGAAAGAGAGTGTCGTGAGACTGGTGCAATTACGACTACCTTCTAGTGATAGATGGTTTAGTGTGAATGGTGCCATGACAACTATCTTCTAATGAAAGAGAGTGTGGAGTGTGGTGCCATGACAACTACCTTATCGTGAAGGAGAGTGTGGAGTGACTGGTGCCATGACAACTACATTCTAGTGAAAGAGAGTTTAGTGTGACTGGTGCCATGACAACTACCTTCTCGTGAAAGAGAGTGTGGAGTGACTGGTGCCATGACAACTATCTTCTAGTGAAAGAGAGTGTGGAGTAACTAGTGCCATGACAACTATCTTCTAGTGAAAGAGAGTGTCGTGAGACTGGTGCAATTACGACTACCTTCTGGTGATAGATGGTTTAGTGTGACTGGTGCTATGACAACTATCTTCTAGTGAAGGAGAGTGTGGAGTATGGTGCCATGACAACTACCTTATAGTGAAGGAGAGTGTGGAGTGACTGGTGCCATGACAACTACATTCTAGTGAAAGAGAGTTTAGTGTGACTGGTGCCATGACAACTACCTTCTCGTGAAAGAGAGTGTGGAGTGACTGGTGCCATGACAACTATCTTCTAGTGAAAGGGAGTGTGGAGTAACTAGTGCCATGACAACTATCTTCTAGTGAAAGAGAGTGTCGTGAGACTGGTGCAATTACGACTACCTTCTAGTGATAGATGGTTTAGTGTGACTGGTGCTATGACAACTATCTTCTAGTGAAAGAGAGTGTGGAGTGTGGTGCCATGACAACTACCTTAAAGTGAAGGAGAGTGTGGAGTGACTGGTGCCATGACAACTATCTTCTAGTGAAAGAGAGTGTGGAGTGTGGTTCCATGACAACTACCTTATAGTGAAGGAGAGTGTGGAGTGACTGGTGCCATGACAACTACATTCTAGTGAAAGAGAGTTTAGTGTGACTGGTGCCATGACAACTAGCTTCTAGTGAAAGAGAATGTGGAGTGACTGGTGCCATGACAACTACCTTATAGTGAAGGTGAGTGTGGAGTGACTGGTGCCATGACAACTATCTTCTAGTGAAAGAGAGTGTGGAGTGTGGTGCCATGACAACTACCTTATAGTGAAGGAGAGTGTGGAGTGACTGGTGCCATGACAACTATCTTCTAGTGAAAGAGAGTGTGGAGTGACTGGCGCCATGACAACTACCTTATAGTGAAGGAGAGTGTGGAGTGACTGGTGCCATGACAACTACATTCTAGTGAAAGAGAGTTTAGTGTGACTGGTGCCATGACAACTAGCTTCTAGTGAAAGAGAGTGCGGAGTGACTGGTGCCATGACAACTACCTTATAGTGAAGGTGAGTGTGGAGTGACTGGTGCCATGGCAACTATCTTCTAATGAAAGAGAGTGTGGAGTGTGGTGCCATGACAACTACCTTATAGTGAAGGAGAGTGTGGAGTGACTGGTGCCATGACAACTATCTTCTAGTGAAAGAGAGTTTAGTGTGACTGGTGCCATGACAACTACCTTCTCGTGAAAGAGAGTGTGGAGTGACTGGTGCCATGACAACTACCTTCTAGTGAAAGAGAGTGTGGAGTAACTGGTGCCGTGACAACTATCTTCTATTGAAAGAGAGTGTGGAGTAACTAGTGCCATGACAACTAATCTCTAGTGAAAGAGAGTTTAGTGTGACTGGTGCCATGACAACTAGCTTCTAGTGAAAGAGAATTTAGTGTGACTAGTGCCATGACAACTACCTTCTATTGAAAGAGAGTGTGGAGTAACTGGTGCCATGACAACTATCTTCTAGTGAAAGAGAGTGTGCTGAGACTGGTGCAATTACGACTACCTTCTAGTGATAGATGGTTTAGTGTGAATGGTGCCATGACAACTATCTTCTAGTGAAAGAGAGTGTGGAGTGTGGTGCCATGACAACTACCTTATCGTGAAGGAGAGTGTGGAGTGACTGGTGCCATGTCAATTATCTTCTAGTGAAAGAGTAGTTTAGTGTGACTGGTGTCATGACAACTATCTTCTAGTGAAAGAGAGTTTAGTGTGACTGGTGCCATGACAACTACCTTCTAGTGAAAGAGAGTGTGGAGTAACTGGTGCCATGACAACTATCTTCTAGTGAAAGAGAGTGTCGTGAGACTGGTGCAATTACGACTACCTTCTAGTGATAGATGGTTTAGTGTGACTGGTGCCATGACAACTACCTTCTAGTGAAAGAGAGTGTGGAGTGACTGGTGCCTTGACAACTATCTTCTAGTGAAAGACAGTGTCGTGAGACTGGTGCTATTACGAATACCTTCTAGTGATAGATGGTTTAGTGTGACTGGTGCCATGCCAACTATCTTCTAGTGAAAGAGAGTGTGCAGTGACTGGTGCCATGACAACTATCTTCTAGTGAAAGAGAGTGTGGAGTGTGGTGCCATGACAACTACATTCTAGTGAAAGAGAGTTTAGTGTGACTGGTGCCATGACAACTATCTTCTAGTGAAAGAGAGTGTGGAGTGTGATGCCATGACAACTACCTTATAGTGAAGAAGAGTGTGGAGTGTGGTGTCATGACAACTATCTTCTAGTGAAAGAGAGTTTAGTGTGACTGGTGCCATGACAACTACCTTCTAGTGAAAGAGAGTGTGGAGTGACTGGTGCCTTGACAACTATCTTCTAGTGAAAGACAGTGTCGTGAGACTGGTGCTATTACGACTGCCTTCTAGTGATAGATGGTTTAGTGTGACTGGTGCCATGACAACTACCTTATAGTGAAGGAGAGTGTGGAGTGACTGGTGCCATGACAACTATTTTCTAGTGAAAGAGAGTGTGGAGTGTGGTGCCATGACACCTACCTTATAGTGAAGGAGAGTGTGGAGTGACTGGTGCCATGACAACTATCTTCTAGTAAAGGAGAGTGTGGAGTGTGGTGCCATGACAACAACCTTATAGTGAAGGAGAGTGTGGAGTGACTGGTGCCATGACAACTATCTTCTAGTGAAAGAGAGTGTGGAGTGTGGTGCCATGACAACTACCTTATAGTGAAAGAGAGTGTGGAGTGACTGGTGCCATGACAACTACCTTATAGTGAAAGAGAGTGTGGAGTGACTGGTGCCATGACAACTACCTTCTAGAGAAAGAGAGTGTGGAGTGACTGGTGCCATGACAACTACCTTATAGTGAAAGAGAGTGTGGTGAGACTGGTGCCATGACAACTACCTTCTAGAGAAAGAGAGTGTGGAGTGACTGGCGCCATGACAACTAGCTTCTAGTGAAAGAGAGTGTGGTGAGACTGGTTCCATGACAACTACCTTTTCGTGAAAGAGAGTGTGGAGTGACTGGTGCCATTACGACTACCTTCTAGTGATAGAGAGTGTGGTGTGACTGGTGCCATGACAACTACCTTCTAGTGAATGAGAGTCTGCTGAGACTGGTGCCATGACTACTACCTTGTAGTGAATGAGAGTCTGCTGAGACTGGTGATATGACGACTACCTAGCAGTGAATGATAGTCTGCTGAGACTGGTGCCATGACTACTACCTTGTAGTGAGTGAGAGTCTGGTGAGACTGGTGCCATGACTACTACCTTGTAGTAAATGAGAGTCTGCTGAGACTGGTGCCATGACTACTACCTTGTAGTAAATGAGAGTCCGGTGAGACTGGTGCCTAGACGACTACCTTGTAGTAAATGAGAGTCTGCTGAGACTGGTGCCATGACTACTACCTTGTAGTGAGTGAGAGTCTGCTGAAACTGGTGCCATGACGACTAACTTGCAGTGAAGGAGAATCTGCTGCGACTGCTGCCATCACGACTACTTTGCGGTGAATGAGAGCCTGGTGAGACTTGTGCCATGCCGACTACTTTGCAGTGAATGAGAGTATGGTGAGACTGCTGCCATGCCGACTACCTTGCAGTGAATGAGAGTCTGGTGAGACTGGTGCCATGACGATTACCTTGTAGTGAATGAGAGTCTGCTGAGACTGTTGCCATGACGACTACTTTGTAGTGAGTGAGAGTCTGTTGAGATTGGTGCCTTGAAGACTACCTTGTAGTGACTGAGAGTCTGCAGAGACTGGTGCCATCACGACTACCTTATAGTGAATGAGAGTCTGGTGAGATTGGTGCCAACCAGACCACCTTGCAGTGCTTGAGAGTCTGGTGAGACTGGTGCAATCACGACTACCTTGTTGTGAATGAGAGTCTGGTGAGACTATGCCATCACGACTAGCTTGTAGTGAATGTGAATCTGGTGAGAATGGTGCCTTGACGACTACCTTGTAGTGAATGAGAGTCTGGTGAGACTGGTGATATCACGACTACCTTGTAGTGAATGAGAGTCTGCTGAATCTGGTGCCATGACGACTACCTTATAGTGAAACGAGTGTGGTGTGATTATTGACATGACAACTACCTTCTAGTGAAAGAAAGTGAGTTGAGACTCGTGCCATGACAACTACCTTCTGCCGAAAGAGAGTGTAGTGTGACTGGTGCCATGACAACTACCTTCCAGTGAAAGAGAGTGTAGTGGGACTGGTAAAATGTCAACTACCTTCTAGTGAAAGACGGTTTAGTGTGACTGGTGCCTTAACAACTACCTTCTAATGAAGGAGAGTGTAGTGTGACTGGTGCCATGACAACTACCTTCTACTGAAAGAGAGTGTAGTGATGCTGGTGCCATGACAACTGCCTTCTATTGAAAGAGAGTGTACTGTTACTGCTGCCATAACAACTGCCTTCTAGAGAAAGAGTGTAGTGTGACTGGTGCCATGACAAACACCCTCTACTGAAAGAGAGTGCAGCGTGACTGTTGCCATGACAACCACCTTCTACTGAAGGAGAGTGTAGTGAGACTCGTGCCATGACAACCAACTTCTACTGAAAGAGAGTGTGGTGAGAGTGATGCCATGACAACTACCTTCTACTGAAATAGACTGTGGTGAGACTGGTGCCATGACGACTACCTTGTAGTGAATGAGAGTGTGATGAGATAGGTGCCATCACGACTACCTTGTAATGAGTGAGTGTGGTGAGACTGGTGCCATTACGACTATCTTGTAGTGAATGTGTGTGTGGTGAGATTGGCACCATCAGGAATACCTTGCAATAAATGAGAGTCTGCTGAGACTGGTGCCATGACGTCTACCTTGTAGTGAATGAGAGTCTGCTGAGACTGGTGCCATTACGACTACTTTGTAGTGAATGAGACTCTAATGAAACTCGTGCCATGACGACTACCTTGTAGTGAATGAGAGTCTGGTGAGACTGGTGCCATGACGAATAACTTGTAGTGAATGAGGGTCTGGTGAGACTGGTGCCACGACTACCTTGTAGTGAATGAGAGTCAGCTCAGACTGGTGCCATGACGACTACCTTGCAGTGAATGAGAGTCTGGTGAGACTGGTGCCATGACGACTACCTTGTAGGGAATGAGAGTCTGGTGAGACTGGTGCCATGACGACTACCTTGTAGTGAATGACAGTCTGCTAAGACTGGTGCCATGACGACTACCTTTAAGTGAATGAGAGTCTGGTGAGACTGGTGCCATGACGACTACCTTGTAGTGAATGAGAGTCTGCTAAGACTGGTGCCATGACAACTACCTTGCAGTGAATGAGAGTCTGGTGAGACTGGTGCCATGCCGACTATCTTGCAGTGAATGAGAGTCTGGTGAGACTGGTGCCATGCCGACTACCTTGCAGTAAATGAGAGTATGTAAGACTGGTGCCATGACGATTACCTTGTAGTGAATGAGAGTCTGCTGAGACTGGTGCCATGACGACTACTTTGTAGTGAGTGAGAGTCTGCTGAGATTGGTACCTTGACGACTACCTTGCAGTGACTGAGAGTCTGCAGAGACTGGTGCCAAGTAGACTACCTTGCAGTGAATGATAGTCTGGTGAGACTGGTGCCAGGACGACTACCTTGCAGTGAATGAGAGTCCCCTGAGACTGGTGCCATGACGACTACTTTGTAGTGAATGAGAATTTGCTGAGACTGGTGCCATCACGACTACCTTGTAGTGAATGAGAGTCTGGTGAGATTGGTGCCATCATGAATACCTTGCAGTGCTTGAGAGTCTGATGAGACTGTTGCCATCACGACTACCTTGTTGTGAATGAGAGTCTGGTGAGACTATGCCATCACGACTAGCTTGTAGTGAATGTGAATCTGGTGAGAATGGTGCCTTGACGACTACCTTGTAGTGAATGAGAGTCTGGTGAGACTGGTGATATCACGACTACCTTGTAGTGAATGAGAGCCTGCTTAATCTGGTGCCATGATGACTACCTTATAGTGAAAGAGAGTGTGTTGAGACTCGTGCCATGACAACTACCTTCTACTTTAGGAGAGTGTAGTGAGACTGGTACCATGACAACTACCTTCTAGTGAAGGAGAGTGTAGTGTGACTGGTGCCATGACAACTACCTTCCAGTGAAAGAGAGTGTAGTGTGACTATTGCCATGACAGCTACCTTCCAGTGAAAGAGAGTGTAGTGTGACTGGTGCCATGTCAACTACCTTCCAGTGAAAGAGAGTGTAGTGTGACTGGTGCCATGACAACTACCTTCCAGTGAAAGAGAGTGTAGTGTGACTGGTGCCATGACAGCTACCTTCCAGTGAAAGAGAGTGTAGTGTGACTGGTGCCATGACAACTACCTTCCAGTGAAAGAGAGTGTAGTGTGACTGGTGCCGTGACAGCTACCTTCTACTGAAAGAAAGTGTAGTGTGACTGGTGCCATGACAACTACCTTCTACTGAAAGAGAGTGTAGTGATACTGGTGCCATGACAACTACCTTCTACTGAAAGAGAGTGTAGTGATCCTGGTGCCATAACAACTACCTTCTACTGACAGAGTGTACTGTGACTGGTGCCATAACAACTGCCTTCTAGAGAAAGTGAGTGTAGTGTGACTGTTGCCATAACAACTGCCTTCTAGAGAAAGTGAGTGTAGTGTGACTGGTGCCATGACAACTACCTTCTAGAGAAAGAGAGTAGTGTGACTGGTGCCATGACAACTACCTTCTACTGAAAGAGAGTGTGGTGAGACTGGTGCCATGACAACTACCTTCTACTGAATGAGAGTGTGGTGAGACTGGTGTCATGACGACTAACTTGCAGTGAATGAGATTCCCCTGAGACTGGTGCCATGACGACTACTTTGTAGTGAATGACTGTGTGGTGAGATTGGCGCCATCAGGACTACCTTGCAATAAATGGGAGTCTGCTGAGACTGGTGCCATCACGACTACCTTGTAGCGATAGAGAGTCTGTTGATATTGGAGACAACACGACTACCTTGCAGTTAATGAGTGTCTGCTGAGACTGGTGCCATCACGACTACCTTGTAGTGAGTGAGAGTCTGTTGTGACTGGTGCCATGACGACTACCTTTTAGTGAATGAGAGACTGGTGTGACTGGTGCCAAGACGACTACCTAGCAGTGAATGATAGTCTGCTGAGACTGGTGCCATGACGACTACCTTGTAGTGAATGAGTGTGTGGTGAGATTGGCGCCATCAGGCCTACCTTGCAATAAATGAGAGTCTGCTGAGACTGGTGCCATGACGTCTACCTTGTAGTGAGTGAGAGTCTGATGAGACTGGTGCTATCACGATTACCTTGCAGTGAATGAGAGTTTGCTGAGACTGGTGCCATCACGACTACCTTGTAGTAAATGAGAGTCTGCTGAGACTGGTGATATGACGACTACTTAGCAGTGAATGATAGTCTGTTGAGACTGGTGCCATGACGACTACCTTGTAGTGAATGAGAGTGTGGTGAGACTGGTGCCATCACGATTACTTAGTAGTGAATTGTAGTCTGCTGAGACTGGTGCCACCACGACCACCGTGTAGTGAATGAGACTCTGGTGAGATTGGTGCCATCATGACTACCTTGCAGTGTATGAGAGTTTGCTGAGACTGGTTCCATCACGACTACTTTGTAGTGAATGAGAGTCTGGTGAGACTGGTGCCATGTCGACTACCTTATAGTAATTGAGAGTGTCTGCTGAGACTGGTGCCATCACGACTACCTTGTAGTGAATTAGAGTCTGGTGAAACTCGTGCCATGACGACTACCTTGTAGTGAATGTGAGTCTGGTGAGACTGAGGCCATGACGAATACTTTGTAGTGAGTGAGAGTCTGGTGAGACTGGTGCCACGACTACCTTGTAGTGAATGAGAGTCTGCTAAGACTGGTGCCATGACGACTACCTTGTAGTGAGTGAGAGTCTTTTGAGACTTGTGCCATGACGACTACCTTGCAGTGAATGAGAGTCTGGTGAGACTGGTGCCATCATTACTAACTTGCAGTGGATGAGAGTCCTCTGAGACTGGTTTCATGACGATTACCTCGCAGTGAATGAGAGCCTGGTGAAACTGGTGCCATGGCGACCACCTTGCAGTGAATGAGAGTCTGCTAAAACTAGTGCCATGACGTTTGCCTTGCAGTGAAGGAGAGTCTAGCGAGACTGGTGCCATTACGATAACCTTTAAGTGAATGAGTGTCTGCTGAGATTGGTGCCAAGACGACTACCTTGCAGTGAATGAGAGCCTGGTGAGACTGGTGCCATGACGACTACCTTGTAGTGATTCAGAGTCTGCTGAGACTGGTGCCATGACGACTATCTAGTAGTGATTGAGAGTCTGCTGAGACTGGTGCCATCCATTCTACCTTGTAGTAAATTAGTTTGTAGTGAGACTCGTGCCATGACGACTACGTTGTAGTGAATGAGAGTCTGGTGAGACTGGTGCCATCCATTCTGCCTTGTAGTAAATTAGTTTGTAGTGAGACTCGTGCCATGACGACTACGTTGTAGTGAATGAGAGTCTGGTGAGACTGGTGCCACCACGACAACCTTGTAGTGAATGAGAGTCTGGTGAGATTGGTGCCATCATGACTACCTTGCAGTGAATGAGAGTTTGCTGAGACTGGTTCCATCACGACTACCTTGTAGTGAATGAGAGTCTGGTGAGTCTGGTGCCATGACGACTACCTTGTAGTGAATGAGAGTCTGGTGAGACTGGTGATATCACGACTACCTTGTAGTGAATGATAGTCTACTGAGTCTGGTGCCATGACGACTACCTTATAGTGAAACGAGTGTGGTGTGATTATTGACATGACAACTACCTTCTAGTGAAAGAGAGTGAGTTGAGACCCCTGCCATGACAATTACATTCTACCGAAAGAGAGTGTTGTGAAACTCGTACCATGACAACTACCTTATACTGAAGGAGAGTGTAGTGAGACTGGTACCATGACAACTACCTTCTAGTGAAGGAGAGTGTAGTGTGACTGGTGCCATGACAACTACCTTCCAGTGAAAGAGAGTGTAGTGGGACTTTTACAATGTTAACTACCTTCTACTGAAGGAGAGTGTAGTGAGACTGGTACCATGACAACTACTTTCTAGTGAAGGAGAGTGTAGTGTGACTGGTGCCATGACAACTACCTTCTACTGAAGGAGAGTGTAGTGAGACTGGTACCATGACAACTACCTTCTACTGAAGGAGAGTGTAGTGAGACTGGTACCATGACAACTACCTTCTAGTGAAGGAGAGTGTAGTGTGACTGGTGCCATGACAACTACCTTCCAGTGAAAGAGAGTGTAGTGGGACTTTTACAATGTCAACTACCTTCTAGTGAAAGAGAGTGTAGTGTGACTGGTGCCATGACAACTACCTTCTAATGAAGGAGAGTGTAGTATGACTGGTGCCATGACAACTACCTTCTACTGAAAGAGAGTGTAGTGATGCTGGTGCCATGACAACTACCTTCTACTAAAAGAGAGTGTACTGTGAATGCTGCCATAACAACTGCCTTCTAGAGAAAGTGAGTGTAGTGTGACTGGTGCCATGACAACTACCTTCTACTGAAAAAGAGTGTGGTGAGACTGGTGCCATGACAACTACCTTCTACTGAAAGAGAGTGTGGTGAGACTGGTGCCATGACAACTACCTTCTACTGAAATAGACTGTGGTGAGACTGGTGCCATGACGACTACCTTGTAGTGAATGAGAGGGTGATGAGATAGGTGCCATCACGACCACCTTGTAATGAGTGAGTGTGGTGAGACTGGTGCCATTACGACTACCTTGTAGTGAATCAGTGTGTGGTGAGATTGGCGCCATCAGGAATACCTTGCAATAAATGATAGTCTGCTGAAACTGGTGCCATGAGGTCTACCTTGTAGTGAATGAGAGTCTGGTGAGACTGGTGCTATCACAACTATCCTGTAGTAAATGAGAGACTGGTGTGACTGGTGCAAAGAAGACTAGCTAGTAGTGAATGACAGTCTGCTGAGACTGGTGATATGACGACTACCGAGCAGTGAATGATAGTCTGCTGAGACTGGTGCCATGACGACTACCTTGTAGAGAATGAGAGTCTGGTGAGACTGGTGCCATGAGGTCTACCTTGTAGTGAATGAGAGTCTGCTGAGACTGGTGCCATGAGGTCTACCTTGTAGTGAATGAGAGTCTGGTGAGACTGGTGCTATCACAACTATCCTGTAGTATTCATTAAAGTTCGAAGGCTTTCACGGCCGGTGTTAGAATCACTTATAGAAAACAAAACCGGGCTTGTAGGCCGTGGTCCACTGGGCTTCTCCCTTCGTTCCCCAGACGTTTCGCCTGCGTCTGCGGCAGGCATCATCAGTGGCGTGTACATCTCCGTGGTCTCTCAGTAGCGACTACTGGTACGTTATCCGGAGCGCTCGGCTTATATAGTGTGGGATGTACCGCCCTCGCATGACCTGAGTGGTCCGGATTGCGGTCCCCTGTGTCCGTTCTGTTTCTGATTGGTTTACGTGCTTTCTTGGTTGGTCTGTTCTGTAGGGCTGGGTGCCAAGTTTTATTTAGTCTGAATGTTTCTTCTTTCCTATTGACATTGTTGGCATGTTTATAGATCTCAATAGCTTCACGGTGCAAACGTGTGTAGTAATGAGTAGTGGAAGAGAGGATGTCAGTTTCGTCGTAACGGATCACATGTTCCCCTTCTGCTTCTAGAGCATGAAGTGCTACCGCCGATTTTTCTGGTTGACCCAAACGGCAATGTCTACGATGTTCTGTAAGTCTGGTGTTGATGCTCCGTTGTGTGGTCCCCACGTAGACTGCGCCACATGAACAGGGGATCCTGCTGTACTAGCCAAAGGGGAGAACTTTGCGGTTACACCTCCAGTGATCCCAACTGAGGACATTATTGCCAACATAGAAGCTGGGATACGACAGTTACCCGGGCCAGCAACTGAAGACATTCGAAGAGAATCTTGCAGAATACTGCAACGAGCAAATCGGCCTAAGTCCAATTTAAGCAGAGAGGAAAGATCTTCCCTACGTGATTTACGCTCCAACACAGAGATCATTATTGTTCCAGCGGACTAGGGCAATGCCACCGTTGTACTTAATGCTGTGGATTATCACAACAAGGTTACAGATCTTCTAGATACAAACACCTACAAGAAGCTTCAGAAAGATCCAACTACACGTGTTTTAAAGAAAACAAACCAACTCATCATGCAGTCTTCCTTAACACCAGAAACGAAACGGAGCATCAAAAGAACGGAAGCACTAGCGCCCAGATTATACGGCTTGCCTAAGATACACAAGCCTGGTGCTCCACTTCGCCCCATTGTGAGTGCTATTGGGTCACCTACTCAAGCTCTATCTAAATACTTAGCCGGCCTTTTAAAACCACATGTTGGGAATTCAGATACACATATTAAGGACTCATCGCACTTTATACAGAAACTGGAAACTTTGGTTTTAAAACCCGGGGATCAACTTGTGAGTTTCGACGTGGTCTCCTTATTCACCATGGTACCAATTAAACAAACAATGGAACAGCTGAAAAATATTTTTCCGGATGATATTTTGGCACTATTCTATCAAGTTCTAACGACCACATTTTTTCAATGGCAGGGTGAATTCTATGAACAGTGTGACGGAGTGGCTATGGGTAGTCCACTCAGCCCAGTAATAGCCAATTTCTACATGGAAATTTTCGAAGCCAAAGCTCTTGCTTCTGCTCCCCAGAAACCAAAGTGCTGGTACCGATATGTGGACGATACCTTCATCGTATGGAGCTTAGGCGATTCAGCTCTAGATGATTTCCTTTGCTACATTAACAGCATATATTCACACATACAATTCACCATGGAGAAAGAAAATTGTGACAGTCTTCCTTTCTTAGACGTTCTCGTAACCAAAAAAAGTGATGGCACTTTGGGACATAAGGTCTACCGCAAATCCACACACACTAATCGCTATCTCCATAAAAATTCCAATCATCATCCGAGACAAAAGAGAGCCATGATAAAAACATTAGTGGACAGAGCAACCAGAGTATGTGAACCACAACATCTTCGCCAGGAACTACAGCTCTTAGAACAGGCCCTACATGGTAATGGGTACTCGAAAAACGAATTAAGACGAGCCTTACATCCAAAAATACAGTCTAAAACACAAACACAGCAACAAAATCCCAAAAACAAAGGAGTGGTTTATCTCCCCTTCTTTAAACGCATCACAGACCGTATTTCCAAGGTGCTCAAGACCCACAACATAGACACCATTTTCAAACCAACAAAACAAATACGAAGTTTCCTTCGCTCAGCCAAAGATCCCAGAGACCCATTTACTTCGGCAGGCGTGTATCGGATCCCCTGTTCATGTGGCGCAGTCTACGTGGGGACCACACAACGGAGCATCAACACCACACTTACAGAACATCGTAGACATTGCCGTTTGGGTCAACCAGAAAAATCGGCGGTAGCACTTCATGCTCTAGAAGCAGAAGGGGAACATGTGATCCGTTACGACGAAACTGACATCCTCTCTTCCACTACTCATTACTACACACGTTTGCACCGTGAAGCTATTGAGATCTATAAACATGCCAACAATTTCAATAGGAAAGAAGAAACATTCAGACTAAATAAAACTTGGCACCCAGCCCTACAGAACAGACCAACCAAGAAAGCACGTAAACCAATCAGAAACAGCACGGACACAGGGGACCGCAATCCGGACCAATCAGGTCATGCGAGGGCGGTACATCCCACACTATATAAGCCGAGCGCTCCGGACAACGTACCAGTAGTCGCTACTGAGAGACCACGGAGATGTACACGCCACTGATGATGCCTGCCGCAAACGCAGGCGAAACGTCTGGGGAACGAAGGGAGAAGCCCAGTGGACCACGGCCTACAAGCCCGGTTTTGTTTTCTATAAGTGTATCCTGTAGTAAATGAGAGACTGGTGTGACTGGTGCAAAGAAGACTAGCTAGTAGTGAATGACAGTCTGCTGAGACTGGTGATATGACGACTACCTAGCAGTGAATGATAGTCTGCTGAGACTGGTGCCATGACGACTACCTTGTAGAGAATGAGAGTGTGGTGGGACTGGTTCCATCACGATTACCTAGTAGTGAATTGGAGTCTGCTGAGACTGGTGCCACCACGACAACCTTGTAGTGAATGAGAGTCTGGTGAGATTGGTGCCATCATGACTACCTTGCAGTGAATGAGAGTTTGCTGAGACTGGTTCCATCACGACTACCTTGTAGTGAATGAGAGTCTGGTGAGTCTGGTGCCATGACGACTACCTTGTAGTGAATGAGAGTCTGCTGAGACTGGTGCCATCACGACTACCTTGTGGAGAATGAGAGTGTGATGAAACTCGTGCCATGACGACTACTTTGTAGTGAATGAGAGTCTGGTGAGACTGGTGCCATGACGAATACCTTGTAGTGAATGAGGGTCTGGTGAGACTGGTGCCACGATTACCTTGTAGTGAATGAGAGTCTGCTAAGACTGGTGCCATGACGACTACCTTGCAGAGAATGAGAGTCTGGTGAGACTGGTGCCATGCCGACTATCTTGCAGTGAATGAGAGTCTGGTGAGACTGGTGCCATGCCGACTACCTTGCAGTAAATGAGAGTATGGTGAGACTGGTGCCATGATGATTACCTTGTAGTGAATGAGAGTCTGCTGAGACTGGTGCCATGACGACTACTTTGTAGTGAGTGAGAGTCTGCTGAGATTGGTGCCTTGACGACTACCTTGCAGTGACTGAGAGTCTGCAGAGACTGGTGCCATGTAGACTACCTTGCAGTGAATGATAGTCTGGTGAGACTGGTGCCAGGACGACTACCTTGCAGTGAATGAGAGATCCCCTTAGACTGGTGCCATGACGACTACTTTGTAGTGAATGAGAATTTTTTGAGACTGGTGCCATGACGACTACATTGTAATGAGTGAGAGTCTGCTGAGACTGGTGCCATCACGACTACCTTGTAGTGAATGAGAGTCTGGTGAGATTGGTGCCATCATGAATACCTTGCAGTGCTTGAGAGTCTGGTGAGACTGGTGCCATCACGACTACCTTGTTGTGAATGAGAGTCTGGTGAGACTATGCCTTCACGACTAGCTTGTAGTGAATGTGAATCTGGTGAGAATGGTGCCTAGACGACTACCTTGTAGTGAATGAGAGTCTGGTGAGACTGGTGATATGACGACCACCTAGCAGTGAATGATAGTCTGCTGAGACTGGTGCCATGACGACTACCTTGTAGTGAATGAGAGTGTAGTGAGACTGGTGCCATCACGATTACCTAGTAGTGAATTGATGTCTGCTGAGGATGGTGCCACCACGACCTCCTTGTAGTGAATGAGAGTCTGGTGAGATTGGTGCCATCATGTCTACCTTGCAGTGAGTGAGAGTTTGCTGAGACTGGTTTCATCACGACTACCTTGTAGTGAATGAGAGTCTGGTGAGACTGGTGCCATGACGACTACCTTGTAGTGAATGAGAGTCTGGTGAGACTGGTGCCATGACGACTACCTTGTAGTGAATGAGAGTCTGCTGAGACTGGTGCCATCACGACTACCTTGTAGTGAATGAGAGTCTGGTGAAACTCGTGCCATGACGACTACCTTGTAGTGAATGAGAGTCTGGTGAGACTGGTGCCATGACGACTAACTTGTGGTGAATGAGAGTCTGGTGAGACCGGTGCCACGACTACCTTGTAGTGAATGAGAGTCTGCTGAGACTGGTGCCATGACGACTACCTTGTATTGAGTTAGAGTCTGCTGAGACTGGTGCCAT
Source organism: Hymenopus coronatus (assembly GCA_030762935.1). Taxonomy (NCBI): domain Eukaryota; kingdom Metazoa; phylum Arthropoda; class Insecta; order Mantodea; family Hymenopodidae; genus Hymenopus; species Hymenopus coronatus. The sequence continues at coordinate 12,605,439 of CM060890.1, forward strand.
GACGACTACCTTGTACTGAGTGAGAGTCTGCTGAGACTGGTGCCATGACGACTACCTTGCAGTGAATGAGAGTCTGGTGAGACTGTTGCCATCATTACTACCTTGCAGTGAATGAGAGTACTCTGAGACTGGTGTCATGAGGACTACCTTGCAGTGAATGAGAGTCTGGTGAGACTGGTGCCATGACGACCACCTTGCAGTGAATGAGAGTCTGCTAAAACTAGTGACATGACGTTTACCTTGCAGTGAATGAGAGTGTGGTGAGACTGGTGCCATGACGACTACCTTTAAGTGAATGAGAGTCTGGTGAGACTGGTGCCATCACGACTACCTTGTAGTGAATGAGAGTCTGCTGAGACTGGTGCCATCACGACTACCTTGTAGTGAATGAGAGTGTATTGAGACTGGTGCCATCACGACTACCTTGTAGTGAATGAAAGTCTGCTGAGACTGGTGCCATGACGACTACCTTGTAGTGAATGAGAGTGTAGTGAGACTGGTGCCATCACGACTACCTTATAGTGAATGAGAGTCTGCTGAGACTGGTGCCATGACGACTACCTTGTAGAGAACGCTACTTACAAAACATTCCAAATATTTCAGTTAGACCACAAGAAAACATTCGTTTATATTGCACCTAAACTTAGTGTCAAAGATGTTTGTCTAGGAAAACATTGAATGATAAACAAGGTGAAAATATCATGTATGATATCAATAGAAGCTGCACAACACCTTGACGTGCTTCAGCACTACATATTTAAACTATTCTTAACAATGAAGGCTGTCTTAAGCTTTTCATTTATACTTTTATTCAATGCTGCTTTTCTTTTAATTTTTAATTATTTGTTAAGTTACTCTTGATCGTTCCACTTTGTTCACTCTTCAGGTTATTTTATTTACGTATAAGACGCATTTAAAGCTTTTACTTTCACTAGCGCATAGTGCAAAGTAGCTAAAGAACTGTTGATGTCGAAATTTCACCGAATATATATATTTAGAGAATCACTGAGCAAAAAAAAAAAAAAAAAAAAAAAAAACAATTTTAGAAAAAGTTCAGTGTATATCTGTGAATTTTGTTTGCGTTTCTGTGTGCAACATAATTGAAAAACGAAAACATCGTTTAACACTAAACCTGGTATTCACGTTTAGTTTCTTCCAAGGATGCAACACCTACATTATAATGAAAATCTCCCACCTGAAAACTACCCTCTACATGGAAAACTTTTAGAGATTTTTGTTATTCTCAAAACGATTTTAATTAAAATATCGTGTATTAAAGATATTTACATCGCAAATACAAATTTTATTTTGAATTTTCTGGAACTAACCTCTGAAGACCTCTTTATTCTGAAGAACTTTAGCACAATATTGTATGACTGTTAAACCTTAAGAGGCAGACATACACTTGCAACAAAAATGTAGAGCTCGTTAAAGCACATAAAATATGCAATATGCGTTTTTCCTGTAGAGTTGACTGTTTTGGAGATATTCCTTGTTATAGGTTTGAATTTTTAACTATGTGAATTGTCGCAAACAGGAAGCCACCTTTCATTTTATCTCTGTTGTTTTACTGCTGACCATGCAAAGCGAACCCATCTTCAATTGTTTCACACAGCGGCCAGTTGTTAAAAGATCGGGCTATCGCTTTTGTATAGTGTATTTCCTTATGTCCCTTCCACTTACAAGGAATCAAGTAATTAGACCGTTCCTTCTAATGTTTAACTTAATAAAACAATAATCCTCTGTAAAAATAGTCTTTACGTTGAACAGTTAGAGAAAGTTATGTGAATGTAACGGATCAGATTTTTCACTGTAAGTTTTCTTTTCATTATTCCATTCGTATGTTTGATCTAACTTTTAACTCTAAGACTGTATCATAAAGAGATAAACAATATTATTACTCTATAAGGAGTGTTTCTAAGTTCTTTTCTTGTTGAATAATTCAGTTTAATAAACTCCTTCTTTCTTGCTGGATCTCAATCATAATAGTGATATCTTGAATTATATTGTATGATTCAAGTTATCAATTTCAATTGCATAATTATAAGCATAGTGCTATTTTCAATATTTGTTTTATCTGAAATAATTCAAACACATGCGAAGCAATAATGTGAATTCCATCTGCGTTTATTCCCTTCGTCTTTTTTTGGTGCAGGATTGGTAACAAATGACAATAATGGTAGATAAACAGAAATGAGGAGATTAAATAGTTACATGTAAGTATCGAAAGGTATTTAAGATTGATTTCAAAATCTTCGCGGTACTTCGATACCACTGTGCATCGAGAATATGTATTGCGGTATCGACCGTGCTCTAATTGCATCCCTAATAATGGAAAAGTACAGTAAAACATGTCTAACTTAACACCTACGGTTCAATAAAAAATTGTCCAACTTAATGGGTGGTCCAACGAAGAGGCGGTCAATTATTACTATTACTAATACTATTGTTTTTGTTATTATTATTTTTATTATTATTATCATCATAATTATTATTATCATCATTATTATGATCATTATCCCTATTTTTTTTTTGGTAGTGTTTAACGCCCGCTTTAACTACTAATGGCACCACAGGAATTATCCCTATTATTATTATTATTATTATTATTATTATTATTATTATTATTATTATTATTACTATTATTATTGTTATTATTACTATTATTATTGTTATTATTACTATTATTATTATCATCAGCATTATTACTATCATCATTATAATCATCATTATGATGATTATTACTATTATTATTATTGTTATTATTTTGTTTGCTTTCATTGAAAAAATGAGTACGCATTACAGACAGAGTTCAAAATAAAAGAAAATAACGTACTGCGTTACAGTTCTATAGACACGTGTCGGTCTGGGTTCGTTAGGCGCTGGCCTTTCGATCCCCAGGTCAGGGGTTGGCACCCGGTTTTTAAGAGTGTTTAAAAGCGACAGCCCATATGGATAGATTTAATGGTATGTTATATAATTGCTGCAAGACGAAATTCCGGCATATTGGGGGCGTTAATATAATCCTGGCAATTAACAGCGTCCTTAACAAACAAAATATTATTTTTATTTTTCTATACACACAAATGAGTTGAAATAGAGGGCATATATCATGTATTTGGCTTATTAATTGTCACTGCTTTTTGAAAAAGTGTATTAAAAGACACTCGTTGGTATTTTTTTAATTTTAACAATGGTTATTGTCTCTCAATATGTCGTTCAAATTCAACTAAAAGTTCAATCAGTTTGGCTGTCCACGTGCAGATGGATAATGGAGTCCAGAACTCGTGGGACTTTGAGGAACAGTATTCATTTGAAGATATTTCTGTGTTGCTTTGATAAAACCCTTCCAAGCAACAACAATTGCAGACAAAACCCCCTCTATTTAAACTGTGCTAAAGGGCAGTCAGTGCCCGCCTGGGTAGTGTGGTGGTAGCGTATCTACCTCACATTCATCTGCTCTCGTCAGTTCGAATCTCGCTTAGGGTGAGTTATTTTTCGGGGTTTTCTATTGTCCTGAAAAGACGAATGTCGAGTAACTTTAAGCTCCATGGACCTCGAGATCATTTGAGCAGCATTTCACCAATTTCATTTATCGTCCGATATGACCAACCAGGTTAAAGTATGTTAAGCTACATAAAAAAAAAAAAAAAAAAAAGAAGAAGAAGCTAGTAGTGAATATATTCCTTACTGAAATTTAGGCGCAATACATGTCCATCGGGATCAAATAAGTGAAGACAAGTTGAGTCTCGCGGTGGTAGCGCGGCTGCTCACCAAGCGGGAGGACCAGATTCGGTTCTCGTTACCGGCATGGGGATTTTCTCCCGAGGGAGACTTGGTCCGGGGTGCACTCAGCCTCGTGGGATCCCTGAAGAGCTAATTGAGGAGCAGCTTAAGGAAAAAGTAGTTGCTCCAGGTGATCGAATTAACCGGCCGGGAGAGATTCGGGGTATTAACCACGCCCTACAATGCTGCACCCCATCTATAACGCCTGAAAGGGGCAGAGATGGGTGACGGAATGGTATGGCAATAAGCCTTGGCCCAACTTCGGGCTGTTGTATTACCGAGTTTGAGTTTCAGTAACAAGTTGACAATTGTAAAGAAAAATCCCTTCCCATTAAACTGAGAAAAATATTCTTATAAAGCACAATCGCTGAATACATATTAAAAATAAATGAAAACTTAAACATTAATTTTCATACACTTTAGGAATATAAATGGTTAATACAATGCACGTTATATATTAATATATAGAATAATAATGCGCAGAGAAATCTTACAAAAGCAGGGAGCGCTGTCTGACACTTGCGTTGAAAGAAGTAGAGTCGGCAGTACTTAAACAATGGGCAATGACACCTTAGGTAAACTCCATCTAAATTCACGTGATTTGCATACGTATTACATCACGAATTGCAGGGTCATGAAACGTGTACAGTCTGTAATAATGGCATGAATAATATACCAGGTGGCACAAGTGCCCCGTATTGGAGGTGCGTTTAAAGAATTCAACGATCAATGTGAAACTGGCTGAGCTATCTTCCTTTGACGCCTCATGCGTACAGCAGAGACGGTGAGCGCTCATTGAAACAACTGAAACCACAAGACGTTTTGCTGAAGCAAGTCTTGCGCCCAGCCGCCATCTTGTGTTACTACACTCTACCATATACACTTACACAACATCTTTTTTCCTAGATTTTGAAGTAAAGAACAGGGGCAATGGAAGGGGAGATATCTCTAGTTGGAGGAATAACTACATATTTGGCCTGTCAGAAGTTATTGTTGATACATTGCAGTAAACATCGCAGCAAACTCATAATTTAGTTTTGTTTTAATTTCTTGGTCCAAAACTACCTCTACCTAATGTAACAACATCGGTTTAAAGTTTCAGTAGAATGTGTGATCTTATTCAAGAATTTTGGTGGAGGAATATTGCGATAATTAGCATGCATTTCATTACCCAAGTCTGCATAACCTATAACTCTATTTTCTGAGTACTTTAAGCACACGCCGCGAATAGTAGCCACACAATTGGGGCATTGCCCGTACCTTTACGTGTACTTACTTCTTTTTGATTGTATGCATTCTACTCATGATTCTGGTTAACAGTGCGGCGGGTTTATTGCCCCACGCGATGGTCGCCAAGTATGAAGCTTTATTAACACACCACGTTATATGCGCCCAGTGTGCAGCGTTATTTAACATTCCGTTGAAGAGCCAAGCATGAAGTTGGTGTTGCTCTTGCGTTGACGGCTGTCTCTAGACTCACTCTACTACCAATGAGTAGATCTCCACGTACCTTGTTCAGAAGATCCACTACCGGTGGTTTGCCTCTGGCTCAGCTCAGGCTGCATGTAGATTTGACTCACTCGGGTGCAAGCAATGAGGGCAGCTTGGGAGTGATCTTACGAAATAGTTAACACACAGTTTTGTTTTACCTATTCGTTTATTCCTGACAAGAAGACATGTCGACAAGCGCTTTGCTTTATAATCTAACTGCAATTATTTTTAGGAGCTTTCCTTCTTTAACGACGTACATTAGCTTAAATTATTAAACTTATTACTTGTTCACTTGTTAATCTCAAACCATATTAACAATCTTATAACAAGCATGCGCCTTGAACTTAACGGTTATCGTACATAGCGACTGCGTGCATTTGAATGCCTTGATGAGTAACTAAGTGAAGTGAGATCCTACAGTCTCCTACTTATATAACAGATTTACTGTCATGGCTGCATATTTCTGATCGGTCAGAAAGACCGCAAACTTGGTGTTGATGTGGCAAATAATGCATCATTTTCTACCCAGAATGCATCATAACACCCACGTGACCAACATCATAAAATGGAAAAAGACTCATTCACTACAATTTGGGTCTTCACCATCACTTATTTCTCTATTGCACTCACATGTACCATGTACATTCTCACAAAGAGCCCCCCCCCCTTTCCAATAGCCAAGTTTGGGTCAACAATTCTGAGTTGTGCTTACTAGAAGCTAGCTTTACACTTCTAAATATATGAAATAATTCACTATTAACACTCTTAAACACATTAGCTAATTAACAATTGATGGAAATAATAATTATAGTAGCGAGGCCAATTAGCTGTCTAAACAGTCAATTTTCATGTACCAGGAACATATGGTTCTTGTAGTTGGCTATGAATTATTGAAACAATTAATTCCTTATTGTTCCAAATTAACAAACAATACAGAACCGTTTTGTTGATAATGTATGACATATTTCACTAAGTATACCACCAAAAAATCATTTTAATAAGTACACTAACTTGTGTATAGAAACATTTCCTTTACCTTGTTTTTGCTTCAAGAAACTTCAACCAAACACCGAACACATATTGACCATTATACTGGTTTAAAACTTAACAGTTTGAATATACTTCTTAATTGAACATTTAGCACCACAAAATCTTATTTTTGTGTGCAAATTTAACGCACACAAAGCGAGCTAATCTCAAAAGTGGAGTGGCTAATAATTGCGGCTGCCCGAAAATCCGCTTCACCAACCACAATGCTGCACAAGGATAGGGCTTTTCCAATCTAACCTCTCTCGATACTTGCGAGTGAAACGAAATTCGCTATCAGCATTTCTCCAGTGGCCGGTTTGAACTTGAAATAGCACCGTTGAGTTCTGCAATTCTTTTAACGCACGAAGTAAAAAGCCGGTCCTGTTGGTCGCGTTCGCCAAAGAGCCTCGCTTTGATGCTGCATGGCGCAGGGGATCGTGGGCTCGAGTCCCGCCTTGGACGTGGTGTTTATATATTTGTAAATGTGTATGTGTAAAAGGAAAACGTTAAACATTAATAGGTCAACAAAGCAGATATACTGGAAAAAAGAGGAAATAGAAATACAGCGCCGGAGTCCTGACAAGCATTCGGAATTGAATTTAAAAAAAAAGGGGGGGGGGAAAAGGACACTTGCGAACATCAAATACGGAGTAGTTGGACAACCTGGTATAGCTGGATCTCGAGATTCGGAACTCATTAAAATAACTGTTTTTGTTTTTCTTTCTCTGCCTATCTATCCTATCGCTCCACCTGTGAAAATATTATCAGAAACAGTTACGCCCCAGAAAACATCCAGGTGAAAGGTGAATGCTGGTGTGGTTCCCCTTACACCCTGAATACCTCATCAACATTTCCTGTTTAAATCATATCCTTTCATTTATTTTTTCTCGTCTGATTTACAAGTGTACGTCCAAGCGAGGGTCACTATTTTGCCGAATATCCCGAATGACTTCTTCGGTAGAACATGTTGATGTGAGGTTTTGTACCGTGTTGTAAAGTTTAGGAGTCGATGTTGTTAGCGCACACTGTCGTCACGACTGGCTTGTCACGCCGGTGTTCCTTTTGTCCCTACCGTCTTCAGGACTTCCTTGTCGCGCCGGTGTTCCTTTTGTCCCTACCGTCTTCAGGACTTCCTTGTCGCGCCAGTGTTCCTTTTGTCCCTACCGTCTTCAGGACTTCCTTGTCGCGCCGGTGTTCCTTTTGTCCCTACCGTCGTCACGATTTGTATGTAGCGCCAGTGTTCCTTTTGTCCCTACCGTCATCACGATTTGCTTGTCGCGCCGGTGTTCCTTTTATCCCTACCGTCTTCAGGACTTCCTTGTCGCGCCGGTGTTCCTTTTATCCCTACCGTCGTCACGATTTGCTTGTAGCGCCAGTGTTCCTTTTGTCCCTACCGTCGTCACGATTTGCTTGTCGCGCCGGTGTTCCTTTTGTCCCTACCGTCTTCAGGACTTCCTTGTCGCGCCGGTGTTCCTTTTATCCCTACCGTCGTCACGATTTGCTTGTAGCGCCAGTGTTCCTTTTGTCCCTACCGTCGTCACGACTTGCTTGTCCCGCCGGTGTTACTTTTGTCCCTACCGTCGTCACGATTTGCTTGTAGCGCCAGTGTTCCTTTTATCCCTACCGTCGTCACGATTTGCTTGTCGCGCCGGTGTTCCTTTTATCCCTACCGTAGTCAGGATTTGCTTGTCGCGCCGGTGTTCCCTTTATCCCTACCGTCGTCACGATTTGCTTGTCGTGCCGGTGTTCCTTTTGTCCTTACCGTCGTCACGATTTGCATATCGCGCCGGTGTTCCTTTTGTCCCTTGCGTCGTCAGGATTTGCTTATCGCGCCGGTGTTCCTTTTGTCCCTACCGTCGTCACGATTTGCTTATCGCGCCGGTGTTCCTTTTGTCCCTACCGTCGTCACGATTTGCTTATCGCGCCAGTGTTCCTTTTGTCCCTACCGTCGTCACGATTTGCTTATCGCGCCAGTGTTCCTTTTATCCCTACCGTCGTCACGACTTACTTGTCCCGCCGGTGTTCCTTTTGTCCCTACCGTCGTCACGACTTACTTGTCCCGCCGGTGTTCCTTTTGTCCCTACCGTCGTCACGACTTACTTGTCGCGCCAGTGTTCCTTTTGTCCCTACCGTCGTCACGACTTACTTGTCGCGCCAGTGTTCCTTTTGTCCCTACCGTCGTCACGACTTACTTGTCGCGCCAGTGTTCCTTTTGTCCCTACCGTCGTCACGACTTACTTGTCCCGCCGGTGTTACTTTCGTCCCCCGTCGTCACTACTTGCTTGTCGCGTCGGTGTTCCTTTTGTCCCTGCCGTCGTCACGATTTGCTTGTCGCACCGATGTTCCTTTTGTCCCTATCGTCGTCAGGACTTGCTTGTCGCGTCGGTGTTCCTTTTGTCCCTACCGTCGTCACGATTTGCTTGTCGCACCGATGTTCCTTTTGTCCCTATCGTCGTCAGGACTTGCTTGTTGCGTCGGTGTTCCCTTTGTCCCTACCGTCATCGCGATTTGCTTGTCACGCCGGTGTTCCTTTTGTCCCTATCGTCGTCACGACTTACTTGTCACACTGGTTCTCCTTTTGTCCCTACCGTCGTCACGACTTACTTGTCACACTGGTTCTCCTTTTGTCCCTACCGTCGTCACGACTTACTTGTCACACTGGTTCTCCTTTTGTCCCTATCGTCGTCACGACTTACTTGTCACACTGGTTCTCCTTTTGTCCCTACCGTCGTCACGACTTACTTGTCACGCCGGTGTTCTTTTTGTCCCTACCGTCGTCACGATTTGATTGTCACGCTGGTGTTCCTCTTATCCCTACCTCCGGGTAATTTTATCCACAGTTCAGCATAACCCGAGCTCATTCAAACATCGATTTCATTCACCAGCAGACTCGGTGTGTTAAAATGAAAGTCAAGTTCAAAAATAAGAATAAACCTACCTACCTACCTACCTACCTACCTACCTACCTACCTACCTACCTACCTACCTACCTACCTACCTACCTACCTACCTACCTACCTACCTACCTACCTACCTACCTACCTACCTACCTACCTACCTACCTACCTACCTACCTACCTACCTACCTACCTACCTACCTACCTACCTACCTACCTACCTACCTACCTACCTACCTACCTACCTACCTACCTACCTACCTACCTACCTACCTACCTACCTACCTACCTACCTACCTACCTACCTACCTACCTACCTACCTACCTACCTACCTACCTACCTACCTACCTACCTACCT